>DWEM01002379.1:0-12154 GCA_018245935.1 Agara belti belti
TTCTCTCTCTTGTTAATCTTTATCTTTTTGCGTCCATCTTATTAGATATTTTTGAATTCTTATTGATATAGTAGGTATTGTACGGAAATAATACATTTTATGTTTTTAATAAATTTATATTTAATAAATAATAAATTTAATGGCATGAAAAACAATGATGCCTATCTAATCTTGATATAAAAAAATATTTTTTAATTAAATACCGCTAAACCTGGATGGATGCTGGATCAGCGTGGCGAAGTATGCTTCAAGCTTCCCGCACTTGCAGACGAGACACCTAGGCGGTTTTGGGACGTGAAAAAAAAGGTGTCATCGATGTATTAGGTAGTTTATCATCGTATAATCTATGGTTTGTTCATTACATTTCAGTGTCCCAGTCTAGGGTTCTCGGTTCAAAGCTCTGACTTCACGAAGGTATGTGCGGAAAACGTCGTTAGGAAACCAGCACGCTTTCGGGTTCTTCACATTATCTGTGGTATGCAGTCTGCCAGTACGCACTAGACTAACATTGTCTATGGCTTTAAACCTTGTCATTGAGAGAAGAAACCCCTGTACAACCGAGAAATACTAAATGGGTTGATAAAAGATAACTACACATAGATTCATTTTATACAGTAGGTATATAAGGTTATATATTAGCCGGATATTGTTAATTAGTAATTACGTGAGAAGGATATTCAGATGTACTATTTTACGGTTATATAAAGTTATATAAAGCAAAATTTCCACGGCAATTTTCCGTATCATAATTGTAATTCTGTATTTATGGCTTTAGACTTTGTAAGAGTTTAATGATGTTCAGTGTAGCCAGGTTGCGTCTTTTGAATATTCTTAACGGATATTATGGTTGCATCGCTGCGAATCGGAGAGTTATGAATCAATTAGTTTTTATGTACATTTTCATATATTTTTAAATAGTTAACGTATTGAATATTTATCATTTCTTTATTATAGCATACGGTTATTAGATTTCAATTCGGTTAAATGGTTTCAGGTACTTTTGACGTGTCTTTCAGGAGATATCCGTCAGAATATTTCCGTGGGTATATTAGATCCGTCCGTACATTATTATATAATAATTAAACGAGATGAGTATCCATTATTTTCTTATTCAAAAAACTGTAATACCCTTTTATTGGTGTCCAGAGCTATTCTCGGCGATGAATGCACAATTACCTTTAATGGTTAAAAATTGTAATTAATACGCACAAGTGAAGGTTCTAAGAGATATATTTAAACGCAAAAGAACATAGCATTTTATCTTTTACTGTTTAATCTTAATAAATTAACTCTTATGAGACGCTAATACTTATTAAATGGATATCAGGTACTAAATAGCAACTAGATAATGTAATTTTTATTCAAATACAAACGTATCACCGACTCGCTCGAATAAGATAATAGGCATAAATGTGTAATTTGTCTTAAGATTTATCTTAAGATCTCTTGAATAGCTAAATGGCTTGACAAAAAAAATACTGCTATTGTTTTACGAACGTTGTACCTAGGTAGAGCACATATTTACGAAGTCGTAAGTTCGACTATTGAAGTAATCTTCAAAATATTTTGATAAGAATTCTTGAAACTAAGTGTAAAGTTGTTGATAAAGTAGTTGAAAGCTTTAGAAGTATCGTTCTGGGGCACAGCAGAGAATTAGTTGAACCTATTTCAATCATCATGCTGCCATTTACATTGTTGTGTTTGTGTTCGAAAGGTGTAATTGACAAGCAGACACATTAAGTCACGAGGCTTTCCCGTCTAGTAGTTACGCGTACTATAATCCTATTTCACTTTGGATTCAGGTGTGTGTGCATTGTAGTTAACCATCTAGTTTTAGTTGGCTTGCATGCTCATTTGGTCAATCAGTGAAACTATATTATCCATGCATATATCAAGTATTTTTGAGAAATTGAATAATATATGTTCTAATTTGTCTACTTTCTACCTGCTAAAACACGACTGCTTTTAAAATTAAATTACGTTGATAGTATCTTCATGGTATAGTATTAATGTTAAAAGATAAATGATTGTTCTTGAACAGGAAACGTAAATAAATATTTTTTTATTTATAACCATTAATCAGCAGCCATTTATTCTGTATCGCGTCAAATGAAATTAGAAACATGAACCAATGAATATAATTCATCGTTGGCTCACGAGTGACCGGGGGAAATGATTTATCAGAGCGCAATACGTGATTTGCGAGCGCTACAGTACCGATTTAATCGCAGGAAGCGACATGATCAAGCCGCAGCGGAACCTATCTATCCACCGGCCAGCTGCTTGCTGCTAGTCGTGATTCATAACGCTGCGATAGGCTTGTTTATTCTGTTAGAATCGCCTGCGGTACGGCGCGCTAAAGGCGGACCTTGTTGCTTCATGCAAAATTATGCGCTGCACACTCGAGCGACGGAAGCGTGCGGACTTTAATCCTAGAAGATTTGCATCTATGTTTCGCGATAACTAGCTGTGGAGCTGGACTTTGCGCTCACAAGAACGCACCGTCTTAAATGAACTCAGTTCTCCTAAGGAGAGTTGCTTTACAAAAAACAAATAACATTAGAGCACAAGCATTTTCTTAGACCCAACACAAACATCAATAAGCCTTTACGAATGTAATCTCGTCGGCGACTATTCTAAGTCGCGGCACGTCAAAGCTTCTATTCGTAGAAGTGTAAGTAAAAACCAGTTCGTAGGCGCGCGCTACCGCTCGCGTGCTGGGCGCGCGCCGCCCCGCTCCGGGACGCACGCGCGGACGCACACGCACCATATATAAACCCAGCCGCCCTTCCTGATTCAATCATTCCCTTCTGGCGCTCCGCGTGTGCATGTCGCGTCGCTCCACCGTAACCTTGTAAATACGTAGACGTAATCTGTAAATACGTAGGCGTAACTTTTAGTTATACATAGACGTTACTTAAGTTCGTAGCACGTAGTAGTTGTAAAAATGTGTCTCGTTAACGGAGAATCACCCTCACCGAAGAAGGAGGCGGTGTCGCCCCGCTCGCCTTGGATGAAGCTCTTGAACCTCCAGGTAATAAACAATTTTTAACTTGTTTTCATTATCACTATCAAATCTCTAAATGTTTTTCTTAAGTATTTTTGAGTTTGTGTATATAAACTAAGTTTCACTATACTCATTTCAAATTGTTTCATTTCTGACAATTATTATTTTCGGTTTAATGCTCTTTACTAATGTGAGTTTTCTTTGACTATTATAGAGCTCCAAGCCGAGACTTCCAAGAAAGGTGACAAGCTCCGCCCGAGTTAATCTTAACAAGTGCTGGTCGAGGTTAGGAGAATTGATCTCCAACTCGGCTCCGCACACCGACCTGCCATCGCAAAAGACTGCCTATCCCGAAGAACCACTGCTAGTACCGTTCTCCGAATACTTCTACCCGGTGGACCCGGTCAAACCGGTTCCGGTGGAAGACAACGACAACGCCGAGAACCAGAACATTCTCAATTCCAGCCGCTTCGAGCTCGTGCCCGACGACTTAGAAATCACCGAGAATATGGCGAACGAGGTCCGAGAGATCTGCTATTCGGCAACGAGGCCCGGCTGTTTCGTATGTAAACTTTGCTATTAACGCATTCAGCTGAATCCAATCGCGCGTCTTCCAATCGTTTCTATGATCAATTAAAAATTCGGCACTAATAATGCAGTGAAAACAAAATCCTGTCTTCCCAGTTTAGATTTAGTGAGCGTTCGTTGAGCGAACGCAAACCCGTCTTCCATTAGGATAGTGGTGCGTGATGTTATTGCTACACCTTTACTGAAGTTTTTGTCAATGTGATTTTAGTTATTCTAATCTCTGTGTTATTAGCTGTAACTGGTACTAACTGGTAAAGGCGTTGCAATATCTATCCGCGTAAATTAGTTTTCGGTGTAATTTAACAGGTTAAATTGTCACTTCGAGTTTTGGTAGACAGCTTTAATGTCAACTGCACTGTAGTTATGAATGCACCAACTTCCGGCTATTTCATCGTTTCTCTTCTTTCCTAACGTAATTCTGCTTCAGATCTTTTTATACTGTATGTCCAATGTCTTCCATTAGTTCGTAAGAGAATTCTATATTGTCTGTGATATCAGAACACAATCGAAGCTTTAACTAGATTTAAGAAGGAAATTATATAGAAATTTGAATTATATAACTGACGTCTTATGATAATGTAAGTATATTGTCACTGAACACGCTGCAATTCAAAGTGTATTTAAATTAGAATTGCTAAAATGCACTTCCCTTTTTACAATTTAATTCTTTTTGTAATATACTTTAATGTGCATTAAATGCACACGAATTGTTTGGGTCCAGTGACACTTTTAGTCGCTACGTAAGAAAATGTCTCGAAAGCTTTAATAATTTTAAGTTTCTTTTACTTCCAACATATGAATGTAGTTTATAAGAATCATATAGTTTGTCTAAATTTATTACTTGTGTTTTTAATTTGGTTATAATTGTTCTTTTCACAACGCAGAAGTGGGCCGAACGTGCCAATGTTAATTATAATTCTTACTAATAAGTTTTGCATGCATTTTAAAATTAAGATTTAATTTCTTCGTTCTTATGTTTTTCACCTTGTTGTATCGAATTTAGACTAAGTTTACTTTAGTTTTGTTTCTTTATTTTTATTAAGGTTAGTTTGTAAACCATTTTTGTAGACTGATTGTTAAGTACTTCCAAGACTTTCGTTTGATCTCTCGATAAATAAAGATATTCAAACAATATGCATTATTTTTTTTATCTCCACCGAATACCCACAATATCATCAGTATATTTTTAACATTAGCTATATATACACAAATACAATACTACATATACAAACATCAAAAACGAATACACTTTAATTATTTCTAACACAAGGTAATGATACAAATATAAATATTGTAGACTCAATGTTTATAAAATTTTTAGGAAGCTAAAGATATACTTGAATAATTATGATTATATTAAATTTGTAATGGATGTAGATAACCAAACTCAATCATAGTAACAATCATTAGCACCATCATAGAAGCTGTACCCTTAACCTTCATCTCTTTCACAAATATTTTCGAGTTGATTTGTTTCCCAAGAGTTCTGGTAGAGGCTACCTAAATTGGACGAAAGTATTTTAAGACTAAACCTATAATTTCATTGTTATTCACATCATTCAAGAAGTTTGCAAATAATTACATCACATTCAATGTTATCAAAAACGTTATAACAAAAAAAATTCGTTCTATGGTTAACCTTAAGGTTTGTTCCTAGTCTCTAACTAACCTTTATATGTATTACACTTTATATGTATTCGGATAAACGTTAGCAGAGGAAGAATGAATAAAACATGTTTTAGTGTTTGATTTAAATCTAATTAGAATCATACCTTACAAAGTCACAATAAAATATAGAATATAATGTACTTTGCACACTACATTCCTTAGACAATTGTAAATGATAACACAAATCTTTACAAAGTACTATGCTATGGACGGCTTTATCGCTTAAGTTCTAGTTTTTAAGTTCTAGTATCGTCTTCCAGACAACTGAAATACTAACAAGAAAAAAGAAATGAAAAAGAGTGTAGAGTAGGTTGATATACAGTTACGCCTTATCCCCATAGGTGTAGACAAAGACTAAGCATACGTATTAATAGCTGTAACATATAACAGAGGGCACGACATGCAGAAATTAATGCGAAAACATTCATAGCTGAAGAATGAAGTATTTACTTCCAGACTGAGATCGAAACTATAATTATAAACTATACAGACAATTATCTGTTGAAAACTCATTAACAACACTGATAGATTACAGTGTGAACGCACAGATTCTTGGGGTCTCGAGGTTCTTCGAGGCAAGCATGCTACATTGTAGGACGTATCGCCGATAGCCATACATTCCCAAACAATATTTAAAAAAATCATAGGAATATCGTTGTCTATGGACTCCAATATGAAAAGGCACAAAGTTTTGTTGATGATTTAAAGCTGCTACGAATGATATTAACCTATGGTTTAATAAGTACATCTGTGTCTGATATCAGGTGTATCATTTCACTATTATATGAGACGTATTGTCTATGGCCTGTTGTGCAAAATGAAAAGTATTGGTCTGTTTTTTTATAGTCAAAAATTATACCATGACACACAATATTACACCATTGTACAAAATTATGCAAAGTAAGAGAGTTATATGTATATATTATTTGTATATGAAATTTCTTGAGCATTTGAACATTCAATAATTAGATTATCAAGTTGCTTTTTCATATTAAGCCTGTTATATACCTACTCAGAAGACATATAATTTAAGCGTCCTTTGTCGAAATAGAAATAAATTATTTCTTTTAAATATTTACTGCATTTTATTTATTTACCGCCTATTAGATGTTTTAGTCAATGCTTGTACGAGATTTCGTCGTATGCACTAGATTTCCTCACGATACGAGCACACAAAAAACTCTATTTCATAGACTTTTTAATAAAGCATTTTACAGTTTCTCTGATATTAGAAATGTCCATAGACAACATGTGCCATAGTCCAATATGTGTCATTTACATTTCCATACATAGCTAGGGAGGGAGAAAGGGAGATAATCAAATTTACACCAACCAACAACTTACCGGGTGACCAATAACGTTAGCAACTTTAACATCGACCTTTAAAAGTTCATCTCAAAATCTTATGAAACAGTTAAAATGTTATACGTGGCCTGTACGATTTTTAGTTTTATATTATCATAAGTAACTCTCAGTTTTCCACATCTACCTTCCACTAATAAAAATACTAAAAATATATCAAATTACTTCAGAATCGAGATACCCGTTTTTACGTTTCACCTTGTTTCTTTGAGCGCCGAACAAAAAGAAACCTCTTCAAAAAACACAGGGACGTCCTTTAAGATAAAAGTAAATTTGGTCGAAAAAACAGAATCGTATTCAAATTCTCTATAACATTCAAATAAATTAGATAAAAAGAGAACGTTGCATTTGGAATTTTGATGGGATTGAACACGGCCTTACTTTCAATTTATTGGACGGAAATAATGTTTAATTCACGGTGGGTGAAAAGGGTCATCATTTACGAGACCTTAACACCGTACGACATTCAATGGAGCAGACCAACAGTTCGAGCCTACAATGATCCTGATAACCCGTCATAAATAAAAAAAATAATGGGTATCGATGCTACGTGTCAAGAAATAGTATGAGATACGTGACATTTTACAAAACTGGTGGATGTCCATTTAAGGGGTATAATGCAGTCCGGGCAAACGTTTAAGAATGATAAATCGGGCGGATTTCTAAACGCGATTCGTTCCGATTCCGCGATTTGGGACGACACAATACGAGCGACACCTCCGCTTCACCGTCGTCGCAAAGGTAGTTTTCTGTTGGAATCGAGGATCGTTATAGGGCACCGTGAAATCGCGGCGCTGTGTCGAATCGCAGAAAAATTTCGGTTTTTCGGTTATTTCTTAGAGATTTGTACGCGCTTTCTTCGCCGATTCGTCACACTAAACGGGTGTCAGTATTACAAACACATGCTCTTTGACTTTGCTCGATTCTGCATTCAGCGATCCGCGACGGCTTTTCGTTTTCGCGACACATTTCACGGCTTGCGACGCGTTACATTGATGTTGACTTACCTTCCGTCACAGCTGCTAGTTATTAATTTTATGAGATGTCACAGAATTGTACCTATTTCTTAGAATATGTCCAGAATTGCTTTGACAATAAGTAGTTTTCCGCAGTTCTCTATAGGTTCCATCTATTCATGTACATACCTAGCTAAACTGCGACTGTAACCATTAAAGTATTCTATAGTTAGATACATAATGCTAAAAGAATTATGTACACTCCCGTGTTGTTTGTTGGCAGTTAGATAGGCTCTTCTCGGTAATTAACTTTTTGTTTTTCCACTTGAAATACTTAATAAAACGTTTTGACCAAATATTTAGTGCACTAATTAGCACTAGAATTTAAAAAATATTTTAATACTTAATATAACACTGTAGGGCATACCTCTTAACTAGCAATCAATTGTGTAAAAGTCTTTCAAACTACATATGTACGTAATTGTACATTTAGTACCTATTTTAAATATGTGTATGAACTTAATTTATTCGTATATTTGGTATTAAGTAGCAACGAACGGATATAAGAAACTAGATAAATCTGTGTGGCATGATAGAGTTTCTTTGTGACTTGCCGCCGCCGCGCGTCGGCACCTTTGACTGCATTTGTCAAATGCTATGTGGGCTACTTAGGTGATTTGTATAGGTTGATCTGGTAACGTCTGCAAAATAATATTTACCTTGAGTCTGTTTACTATCCTTGCTCTACCGAATTCGAATAAGCATGAAAGAGAATGCTTATTTTATATTTAGTTTGTTTTTAAGAACAAAGCACCTTTACCCGATATTGATGGTTTTACAGATATTTCTTAAGTCCTTTGTGTATATTAGTAATATATCATTGAAAGTAGAGTCTCAAGTAACTTCATTTTAATATTAAGAACTATTACCCAAAAAAATAATTTAAAATAATTTACCATAGCTTAAACATAACATTCAATTAACTTCATAGAAAGTTCCATACATTCCTGCATTGATGTCGCACATTGCAAAAGATACGCGATACTTCTAAAAAAAAGAGTTCAACTAAAATAAATATATATATGAAAATAAAACATAACAATACTTATTTTCACACTGACTGTACGTAAGTATGACACGCTACCATATCGCAATAAATGCAAGCCGGATTATGGCGGTTTCATCAATGCGAACTCGCGCCTATAGTCGAAACTCAGAAACCTGTTAAAATCAACGAAGCCCGCCACTTGCGTTGTTAAAATTCACAACTTCGTTTTGTGCAAAACAACGGGCCCGTGAAACAAACAATTCTCCCGTGAAATTCAGATTATGTTGTTGGTAAAACTCTACCAGCACAATAACAAAATCGCCCTCATTAAATCACATCGATCCCTATGTCCGTGACGCACAGCCCAATTTTGCTTATACGTGTCAATACGAACGCTGAATGTAAGTTTGTATAGACTAAAGGAGTTCACGCTTCGATATTTCGTCAACAAGAGGTGATCGCTAAAAGTGCGACGATTAACAGTTTCTTTACATGGCCACGACGGAAATGGTTTTTGAGGGTGCGAATGAGTCCTTCACGAATCACGGCCTCTTGAAAAAAAAAATCGAAACGCCGAAAAAGTAAGATGTTAATTTTGTCCCCGTAACTTAGTCGGCGTGAAGTTTCACAAAGAATCCACGGACTGTTAAAAAGCTATTTAAAATCATCGGTCCGATTAGTATATTAGGACGTTGCGACTTGTTGCTATAGGTATAAAGTGTTAGTGTACACTGTGTTCGACAAAGTATTTTTTTTTTCCGTTGCCAAAGATAAGATATAAATAAAATATAATTAGGTTCAAACGTAACATTAGAATATATTCAACTATGTAAACGTCAGATCACGTTTGGATTATTTTACTGGCTTTTTATTCTTTGCGTAAATTGTGGGCATGGTTATGGTTAAGTAATAATTCTCATTATCCATTCTATTCATATTTCTACGATACAGTATCACAGTAAAATAAGCATTTGAGCCCTGTACATGGTGCATACATTTTGCTCACAGTTTATTTGCTACGACATGAGTTTTTTTAACTGAGTGGATAATTTAAATTACACTAGTTTGACAAGCTGAAAATCTTTGATTTTTATAGATCAGCGAACATCATTAGGGCCTTCAATCTATTATTATGTGGACGTAAAGACAATTTAATTTTTTGCACACTAGCGATTTATCCGCACGCGTTGATGCATCCTCCGGCTAAATATAACATGCCACAAGAAATATACAATTATCTTCCAACTCTTCTATTTCGCGTAGCCCTGGAATCCGAGAACCGAGAAAAAATGGAAATGAATCAGGATTTTTTACTCGTGGTTATCACATCAGCGCTCATTTCTAGTTAACGTGATCGCACTGGAGCAGTGTGTTGGAGTATGGTCCACGTCTCCCGCGCTCGCGGAAGAAATCCGAAATCAGCAGTTTCAACTACTCGATCTCATCAGCCAAACAAACGTTATAAATGCCACTACCATAATCCAAAAGAACAAAAGCCTTTTATAATATATAATTCCACAGCACAATAGAACAACGAACATTAAAAAAAAAAGATACAGACGAATAGAGTACCTCCTCCTTTTTGAAGTCGGTTAAAAAACAAATAGAGTGTGCTAATAGCTTTGGCTCGAAAATTAACACCCCATTGTTCACTATTGATGACGTTCTGTTAAGCCTTTTTACTTCAAGTGACCACTATCAGTAAGAGCCTTTTCTATTGTTTCAAATACTTTCTAACAATTAAGATGACGATAACGAACATAAGTACAATATTAACATTGTACTTTTTTCTATTAGAAATATTTATATTGTTGTGATGTCCTATGTAATTTCGATGTTGGAAAGGCGTCTTGACGAATCAATATTAAGACAGCTTTACTATAAGTCTAACTTACATATAAAGGTGCCTTAACTATACACTACAACGTAACCAATTTTTTAAACAAACTGCGTATTTTTCATTATTTTGATTGAGTTTGTAACTAGGGAGATAATGTTCATTGTCAGGCGGGAATTTAGATGATGAAAAATATTATAAAAACTAATATCTATTACGTGAAAGTAACTATATCAAATTAACCATTTTACGGTACAAAATACAGCATTAGTATTTTTCCCTACCCTGGAGAATTCATTTAGAACAATGCAAAACTATGTATGAAGTACTAACCATCATAAATTAAATTGTAGAAGTGCTTACCTCTCACCACTTTAAGCTCTTTTCAATAATAAGCATCTTTCAAACTCGAGTCCCTTCCTTTGTTCCAAAAGTCCGTCAAATACAAAAGTGACATTCGGATATGGCTGGTTGGGGACATAAGTAGTTCTTGACTTTGGGACCAATTGTCACTAACAGCGGAACGTAATTAGCAGGCGCGTGATACTTTGTCACTTCCGACCGGACGGGACATAAGTGCATGTCCAATAATATGTCCAATGTCAATATGTCCAATGTCCAATAATGTCCATGTCCATAACTTTGGTATTACAGCCTGTTAATGTTTAAAAATGCAGTATTTGTGTCATTAAATACAGGTTGGTAATGAAAAAACACTCATAATAATTACCCCCTGAAGTAATCTTAAAAAGCAACAAGTGACCATAGACACGAATGAAAGTTAAGCCATAACAAATACAGAGAAAAAACATTCACCCGTAGGTGCGAGATATTTATGACAAAGAGTCTATTGACTCGGGGAAGCGCTAAGTGCCCTTACGTCGCCACGTAATTAGTCACTTCCGACAAGATGTACCTTAGATGTATCTTTGAGGAATCGTTTACCTTGCAGCATTTCACTTCTTTTAAATCACTTATTTGCTTAGAATTGAAATAAATTTAGCAATTTATTTCAATTATCATATATCATAGGGTATATATCATAGGGTATTTTTAGGCGTTTTGAAATGATTTCTCGACTTTAATTCTGAGTTGAGTGTCGGTAAAATTTTACCACGCATTAGGTAATAAACTTCTAAATGCCCAGGTTCCAAACTCAAATTTTTAAATTTATACGGTAAGCAATTTTAAAAGATAAGTAATTAAATAATCTTATCGGTAAATTAAAAACCAGGGGTGATCCACTTTAAAGGTGCTCGCTAGTTGCAATATTTGACGCAATCAACGAAAGGAAGCGCCAACATGGGCCCATTAGAGCCCGCACAAATCACTAACACGTGACACTAAACGCGCAGATAAAAAATAAAAACGCTTCAACACAGATAAAAACTGAAAACTCGAGACCTCCATTTGTTTTTTTAAAACTTGGTTACAAGTGGAAAAATACATCTGCACGTGTTGCAACGGCAATTTTGTGCGGTTTTAAATTACAGTGCGTTCCTTTTTTTACCGGAAATTGCGGATTTTTGAACACCGCTAAAAGGACGGATGAATTTGACAGTTAACATTGCCAAAATAATAAGTGTTCGAGATTTCGTAATCATTTTTTGTAATTTTTGTGCAGGGAATCTTTATTTGTCTTTACTAAAACCAACTTGGCTATTACTCATTAAATAAATAAACTGTTA
>DWEM01002380.1:0-12153 GCA_018245935.1 Agara belti belti
TTTTTCGCTGACGTAGACCCCTTGCAGGTTGCCATAGACCCCTAGGGGTCGATATAGACCACTTTGGGAATCACTGGATTAGAGTATCTAGTTTGAAATCTTTGAATTGTTAAAATATTTAGCTAGGAACTACGAAAAAGTAATATATTTTTACAAAATATTAATTTGGTAGCAAAATGTTTAGAAAAAATCTTGTTTTGAATTTTCAATTAGCGCCTAAAATATATGCTACTACTAGACAAATATGATAATAAAACAAGAGAGTAAATCAATAAAATTGCTTTTATTATTGTTTTAGACTTTGAACTCGGAGTAGGGAGATTTGGTCAATGTAATGTCCTTCCACAAATCTGGAGTCAGGTAGGCATAGGTCTTGGCAATAGCTGCGTAGGTGGCCTTGGCAAAATTGCCAAGAGTTCCAGTAGATCCACGTGCAGAAGTGTAGCAATCTTGCACACCAGCCATTTGAAGAAGTTTCTTCGGTACAGGGGCAGACACAATACCAGTACCGCGAGGTGCTGGGATTAATCTCACTGTGACTGAGCCACACTTGCCTGTGACCTGGAATGAAAAAAATCAATGATTTCATTAAATGCTTTCATGTGAATAATTTTCTTAAGAATTACAAGATAAATCAGACGCATCGGAGCTTCATAGGACAAGCCTCAAGAGGATACCACGAATGAAATGATTTTAATGTTTTCATCATAATAAATTCTTCTTTCATGACATAGATCAATGTTACAATTTGTTCTACGTTAGTATTTTACCTTGCAAGGCACGGTGTGGGGCTTTCCAATTTTGTTACCCCAGTAGCCTCTGCGGACTGGGAGTACGGAGAGCTTGGCGAGAATGATGGCGCCTCTAATTGCGGTTGCGACTTCTTTGCTGCATTTGACACCGAGACCAATGTGGCCATTATTATCTCCGATAGCGACAAAGGCCTTGAAACGCGTGCGTTGACCGGCGCGCGTTTGTTTCTGGACAGGCATGATCTTTAGCACTTCATCGTTGAGAGACGCACCCAAAAAGAAGTCGATGATTTCAAACTCTTTGATTGGGAGTGAGAACAGGTAGATGCTCTCGAGTTTATCAATCTTTCCTTCACGAACTAGACGCCCGAGTTTGGTTACGGGCACCCATTCTTTCTGGTCTTCCTTGCCGCGCCCTCGGCCTCGCCCGCGTCCGCGACCGCGGCCACGTGGGCCTCCACGACCTCTATCACCTCCACGACCACCAAAGCCACCCCGAAAACCGCCACGTCCACCGGCAGGAGCTGCGTCCGCCATTCTGAAACCATTTGATAAAAAACATTAGTGCTTTAATATATTTCGCGTACGTGTCTTAGTTCGATCTAATTATATAATCAGACGCGTTGAGGCCATCACCGCACAAAAAGCACTATGGTAGATACCACGAATGAAATTGAAACAAAGTGTCATCATTAAATCCACGTGGTGATAAGGTTATAAAAATTTTGCTAAAATTTCATTTACTTTTACTATTTATATTTATAAAAACTAACGTAACGTATCAAACGTAACTTTGACATTAAAATGAGTAATATAACGATCAACTTTTATTTCTTAAAGTAAATACAACTACTTACGTTGAACCGTACACACGAAGAGACGGTCAATTGCAAAATGGCCGATTTTGTAGCGTTGTTTTAATAGTTCCTTGACGTTTCATTCAAAGGAAGTCAATGAACGATGCTTTCGTACTATCATCATTCATTCAATCCTAACCATAGAGTAACATCATAGCTTTCCATTTAGTACTTGCAAGTTTAAATATTCGAATTTAAAAATTTGTTGAATGAATATTGCCCTTTTTGTATGATATAATTATAAGCACGCAACATGCATTGCACAATACGCAAAACATTTAACATATTGTGTGTGCGATCGATGGAAGACTAGAGATACACACGTCACTTAAAATAATAAATGATAACCTATTGGCAAATATGTTACTTGGTAAAATATTAGAAAGATATTTATAAATGTTCTGCGAATGAAGCGTTTCATAGTACCCTTATAAACTTAAGAATTGTCCTTGTTGTTAAATTCCATCAATATCCAGAGTGTATTTAATATGATTATAAGTACATACTTAAAATGTTTTTACTTTTTTTTATTGTTGCTTTTGAAGATTTATTATTGTAATAATCTTTTGTAATAATGATGTATTTGTATTTTATGTAGGTACATATAATGAATAATTACGAAATAAAAATGTAAATCAAACACTTACGAGGTACATATTTATTAAAAACAATATAAATATTCCAAATGTCTAAGAGCAAGTAACTTTTACTATTTTATAATTATCTGTAGTTTTGTCTTGAACCACGAATGGAAAAGGAATATCTGCCATTCCATGGCATGCTGCGCCGTAATGACCATCTTTATTTAGGGCCACTACAGCGCCCATATAATTAGGATAAAACGTTGCAATCCTGTGTACAGCGACACGTGCGGCATCTGTTGGTGAAGTACCTCGACGCATCTCTTCTACAGCCAAGAAACTGTAACAAGTCATTTGCCCTCTTTAATAATGATCTGGCGCAATTGAATATAAATAACTACATTGGTAATTGTATAAAGTTCATTAACCCAAAATCAGGATGACTTTTAAATGTACACAAAAATCATGATTTGTCTTTGCACTGAAGGAGGACTTTTACGCAGAATTACGTTAGATTTTCAATACGTAATTAGGGTCAGTTATATGAATTCATAATATGTAAACCTGGGTAAAAATCGCAGCATAATATCTCCATCGCCCGTAGCAGCAGCAGCGCCGACTGTGTTATCTGCATATGCACCAGACCCAGGTATAGGAGAATCTCCTACTCTCCTGTACAAATAAAATTAGGTTTAGAAACATGTTTACAGCAAACCCTTAAAATTACAATTACTTTTTATATGATAGAGCTATAATTGTGTATTAAAGATTAGATGATTCCTTAAAGAAATGATCTTGTAAGTAGCCAAATTAATGATGGAATGGGCAAATTTAACACTTGATTTCAAAAGGATCATGAGAATGTTGACACAAGTGCTCTCAGCTGTTCTAAACTATGTTTTCTCTGAGCATTACAGTTACGAGTTTTATCAAGATATCAATATACAATAGAATTTATGTTTTAAGACCCATTAAACTCAAAAATAAAATTGTTTTGTTAATTTACATATACATAATAATTATCATACATTTTTATAGCTATTTTTAAGTGCATCTCAGGCTCAGTAAGTTACTTTTTTTAAAAAGAAAGTAAATATACACAATGCACAGCTTACCATGTCACTCAAAGTTCTGTGTATTAAAAAGTTTGTATTTCAATATTTTTTTATTACCCAGGAATTTTAAACTTGGCCCCATTAGTAGAAGTTCCAGCAGCCACATCACCATGTTTATCTATAGCCACCATACCAATTGTGTCATGGTTGTATCTATCTATTTTCCTTGTCCCATGAGATCTGTGAAATCTATTGTCCGATGTAGCTTCACTGTACGGTCCGCAGGATTCAGTTGGATCTGGTGTAACATCCTAAGATTAGATAAAATACACTTAACCCATTTGAAACACTACAGCTATTATCAACAATGACCTGTCATCTTATAAATATTCAAGATAAAATCAAGAAAACATGACATTTTACATTATACATACATTAAAAGTAACTGTTAAGTGTAGTAAATAAAGTTATAGTTACAAAGTAAAACAAAAATCGTATATAAAATAACCTTACAGTCCAAAAATTAGGTTGACAACGATCCTCATTATGCCACTTCATCCAGAGTTGCTTGGATGTTTTAGTAGTAAGAGACTCTTCTTGGAAGCCCATTTCAACAGCAAACTTAGTTGCTAACTCGCCTACTAACATGGAATGTTTTGTGTGTTCCAAGACATGTCTAGCTACGGATATGGCACTTTTAATTCTTCTGAGGGCAGCCACAGCTCCAACGTTCATTGTCCTTCTGCAATTATTATCGTTTTCTGGTGTTATTAGTATATACCTTAGTAGCAGATTTGATGGGATGATTTCACAGAATAATTCTAGCATCCAAACTCCAGATAAACATCTCATATTCGTGACTTGGTATTTGTTATCTACATCAGGTACTAAAAATTTATTTACACTTCTGTGAAACAAGTATGTGAACTAGACCACATACAAAGCATTATTTATAGAGACCAATTGTAGTAACTGTATATTTAAAGTATTAAAAATTATTTAATATTCATTTTATAAAAAAATATAACAATAGAATATATTTTTAAGTATACATAATAATAGGAATAAAATTTTGGACATGTACCCATCCATAATAAGTGCATCAAGAGTAGTTTCACCATCTTCATCGGGACTACCTCCATATCCCACTGTTCCATCGCACTGTTGCTGCTCACACACTGATGCACCTTGTTCTATAGCATCCAGTGCTGCACCTCCTAATTTAAGTACTTCATATGCTGAAAATAAATGAAATCAAAATTGTTTCAGAACAAAAGAACAGTAAAACCAACGATTTAAAAATAAGAGAATACTTAGAATTGGTCTCATATAATTGTTAAGTATTTTTACTACAAAACAAAAACACTAGTTTTCCAAAAATGACGACTCTCTTTTCTCTTCCAGTCGGACTACACTACTAATAATCTAATAAATAAACATTACCTTGGAACACTGTAAGACCTGTGTTACGTATTATTGATGTAAAAATTTGTAATGTAAAAATATCGACGTAAATACTGTTTTCTTACCGGCTTTAGTGGAATTCACAAAATTCCATGTTGTAACTACTATAGGTATATTTGTTTCACTTTGTGATGTTAAAATATAATTTACAAAGAAAAATATAAGCAATTTGTAAGGCATTGCGTTTATTTCAAAAGAACTATAAATATAGTACAAAATTGTCAATATTATGCATTATCTATGAATTAGTATATTAAAAAACAATAAGCTATATATTAACTTGGAACGTAAATGAGAAATAGGTAGATTTACTTTAGTTTTCAATTATGTGAACTTCCACTGACGTTAATATCACGGTGAACAATATTATAATATTAAATTTACACAAATAAATATGAACAATGAGCGTAAAACAAGTGATAAGATGTCGAAATAAGCACTTTTATTACCACTTATCTATGCTATGGCAGTCAGTTTTACAGAAGATAAGATTGATAATGAAAATATTGACATTGACAATTGATAATAGTTGTTATTGCCGAACGGGAAAGTTCGTTCATTCGTAAAAAACAATGAGAGATAATGTGCCTGCAATAAACTAATAAATTTAACTAAAATTTCTGAACGAAAAGTATCCCTACTTAATATTATATTTGGAGCGATTATTATTCCTTAATATTTTATTTTAAAAATGGATTTGTTTTGTCGGGAATTACCAAAAGTGGTAGGTTTTCAAGTGCGTATGTTTTACTTAGAGTAAGCATTCGCGTTGTTATTAAATAAATGAATGTATTCCTAATATACATTACAATACTACATAATGCTTGAGTTGTTCGAGAATCCACGTAATTTATTGTATCAAACAGGAATTACACGCCCATTTGAATGGATCGTTGAGCAGATCCACCATGTTGCAGCTACGAAGACTGTACGCTGATGCTGGTCTTCCCGATGAGACCAACGTTTTCCTTGACGAATTCCAGATGGGAGCTGGTGATAAAAGAAATTTGTCGGAGTAAAATATCTATCACTTTTTAATTGATTTCCATAATTTTTGTCGATTAAGATGAAAAGAACCAATATTCAAAAATTGCAGCTGTTTCCCGTTATTTGGGATTGCCCATTCTTTGACCAGTACACCTGAAGCCTTGAAAATGGGTGTGTTATTGACATTACAAGAATTTCAAGATGATGGTTGCTGTTACATTGAATTGAGAAGTTCACCGCGCGATACTGCCTATATGACTCGTAGACAATATGTAGAAACCTTGATTAAAACTATGAAGTAAGTATATAAAGACTAGTATTATTTCATAAATTTAAATGCAGTTAGGGGCTTAATACATCATTAAAGACAAATAGCTTTAATAATTATGTCCATATGAATTACAGGGAAATTCCTGAAAATCTCTCAATAGTACCTCGTCTTATACTGTCAATCAATAGAAGCTGTCCTCCAAATGAAGGAGAAGAAACAGTAAAATTAGCTATAGAATATTTTAAGAATCATCCTGAAGTTTTAGTGGGTGTTGATCTCAGTGGCAACCCTGCTGCTGGGAAGTTCAAGGATTTCATTCCAGCATTGACACAGGCAAAAGAAGCTGGACTAAAAGTATTTCAATTTGGCTCTGTGCTATATAGTAAAAAGAACTTAAATATTATCTATTAAAAACACATGGTTCACAGACAAATAATTTAAAACTATTTTTTATTTGCAGATAACATTACATTGTGGAGAAATATGTAATTCGGAGGAGATATTGGAAATGCTCCTATTTAAACCAAATAGAATTGGTCATGGTGTGTGTATACACCCTAATTTTGGTGGCACAGAGGAAACATGGAATGCTCTCTGTATATCTAAAATACCAGTAGGTCAGTTATAATTTATTTCTCTGTCAATTTGCTTCATTGTTTACTTTTAAGGTTATAATTTTATATAACCACCAAATAATATTTTATGGTACATGTCCAATGAACTCACTAATGTATGTACAAAAATAATGTTATGAAATTAATCTTATTGAATTTTAAAAAATGTTCAAATTTAAAAAAATCCGTGTACTTATCTCAATCTTTCTAAAAATAAATTCTGTAGTGGCTGTTATTCATTATTAATATCAATAAAGATATTTATTGTCAGGTTTCACTTCTAATCACCCTATTGGGAATCATATTTACAGAGATATGCCCCACAAGCAATATTAGGACAAAATCAATTCTAGAGTATCCTTTACATCACTTTAAGGAGTTCTATCAAGCTAAGATTCCTATAATTTTAGGTGTAAGTATTCCAAGCTGTACTTTGTTTCTTATGTAAATGATCATTGTATATTTGTTGTTCAACTGTGTGTAGTAGCCAATAACATTTATTATTACTATATTTCAGACGGATGACAAAGGAATGTTTGCTACATCATTATCACAGGAATACAACATCATTGCAGATACATTCTACTTACAAAAAGAAGATCTTATTCAATTAGCCATTACAGCTGGTCAACATATATTTGCTGAAGATTTGTGTGAAATGATAAATGGTAAATTAAAGTATTTCTCAAATAAAAATATCTTATGAACATAAATGTAGTGCTATTATTCCTATTCCTATTTTCATAATAAAATATCAAAGCATATACATTTTTATATTTCAACTTTTTATTTGACTCAATAAAGAATTTCTTTAATTAATTTATTTGCTGTTTGCCCTACTGGCTGTTAAAGCCCAGAGTACTTAGGAAATGAGGGACTTCGGTTTACACATTAATGTAACCATCGGCCCTAATAAGCCAGTGGAGATTTAGTTTAATAAACAGCGTCTACGTAGAGTTTGAAACGACGACTTGCATGTCGTTGGATAAAATATTTGCCAGAAATGCTGCGTGAATTTTTTGATATCACTAACGAAGGTTATTTATTTTAAGTTTCACATTGTAATGAACATCAAAGGACTCGCAAGTAAATAGTGAAATAAACTAACCAACATATTTTTTGTATTATTATTATTATTATTATTCCATAATAGACTTGAGTTTAACTATTAGTTCAAATATGTGAGCTGCAGTCTTCAAAGGATATGATTTTAAATTATTCGCGTTTAATGTTAAATTATTTCTATCTGGATGAATTTCGATTATCCCTTGTATTATTTTGTAGCATTACTTTTACTATGGTTTTGTGGATTAAACACAGATAACTTTCAGTCTTTGACTATAAACTTTATCTATGGTTATATTTTCTCCTATTTATATATTAGTAGTTATCTATGCTTCTGTTATAACAAAGTATATACTGTTTTTCAGTGATTATCGTTAACCTACAATATTAAAATTGTACAGGTATTGAATATATATATAAATAGCATTTAATAAAGTTTTCGAAATTCAACATGAGTGATTTGCCTGATTTTTCTAGTCCCAAAAGTGGTGACTCTGAACTCCAAGATTTTCTTATGGTAGAAAAGCAGAAAGCACAGTTCCATGCTCAAGTAAGTATAACTTATTGTCCTAATGGAATTTAATGTCTTGTTATCTTGTGAGAAACTATAAAAAATGGATATTTTACGAACGTTATCTCTAGAAAACAGCTCTTACGAATCCCTCATAGATTTTGATAAAAGTATTTTCGAGTAAATAAATATTTAGAAGTGATACCTTGTTCTTGAAGAAATTTTTAGGAGCAACGGTATAGCGTTCTTTGAAAGATCCAAAACATTTCCCAAGACTATAATACATTATGGCGTTACTGGTGCTTGTAAAACAAAATACTAACTTTGTTGTAATTTTAATTCTAGATTCACGAATTCAATGATTTCTGCTGGGACAAGTGTGTTGAAAAGCCAGGAGCAAAGCTAGACTCTCGAACAGAAACCTGCATTACAAACTGTGTTGAGAGATTTATTGATGTATCTCTTCTTATCACCAATAGATTTGCACAGATGCTTGAAAAGGGAGGAGGAATGAATTAATTATTTTGTTATGCAAAGACAAAATTCGTTGACAGACAAGTGTGAAAACAAAATCACATTTTCGACATTGTGACATCAAATATTGTGGACACCATTTTGTTCTTTGCATTATAAACAAACGTACTTCTTTTCTCAAACTATATTAGCGTATGTTGGTTATTTTAACTTGGATTATATACTTAGCTAAATTTATTAAGTACATAAATGTGTTTATCTCATTTTGTTTGTGGCATTTATAGTAAATGTTATTGTGTGTTTAGTGAATAAAGCTATTAGTTAAAACCAACATTGTGTTTAACAATAATGTTCACCCGACTTCGATGATGAATTATGTGTTAATTACAACCTTTATTGGCCACTAGTAATTACTGGACTGTTTCACTGCCTCCCCAAAACACTTGAAACCAATCTACTAGCATGAGAAATAGATTCAATTGTGTAATTGCAAGTGTTTTTAAAATGAGCATACATGAATGGCACATGTTTCCAACCAGTTTTTATAGATGAGTACCTTTTGGAGTACAATAGTGGTTTGTCTTACAAAAATTTCTTTTTACGATTTTAACCACTCAAAATTAATTTATTGCTATGTCAGTACATGGTAAAATAAAAACAAAAATGGTAACCAAATTTTATTATTAGTCTTATTAATGTAACTGGGCACATTTATCGGTAAAATAAAATCGGGGGTTTAAGATGGCTTAGTGTTAAATAACTTAATTTAATTTAATAATTGGGCTGTATGGGTTAAAGCAATATTAACAAATTGTAAATTTTTTTGTATTATAAGTTACCAAAAAGACGACTAATAATAATTACTTTTGTGGAGCAATATTAAGAATCATGGAATACAAATAACAATATCACAATGCCCAATCTATTTGATTTACAAGATTTATCTTCCTACCCTTCCTAGTTTTGTGTCAGTTCTTGGGTCTGCAGTGACAGTTTGCACGGAGACTAAAGCTTCATTAATCTTGGTCTGTAAGTCCCTCAAGTCTTGCACGAATAACAGTTTCAGGACGTCAGAAGGTTGCTGAACAACAGTGATTTCTGATTTAGGGCAGTCGGGGTGGGGTCCAGTCTTCAAAATTTTTGATACTGCAGATAACCGTAGCTTTGAGTCTGAATGTGGCCCCACTCCAGTCAGTGCACATACTCTATCCACGCCTGCTTTAAAGGCCGGACTATTGACTATAACAAAATCATACAATAAATAAAACAGTACTTGTATAATTAAACTTTACATAAACTGTGAAGGCCTAGAGGTTTAGATTTTAGCTGCCCACTTTGGGCATCTGTGGTCTCAATTCAGGAATCTACCATTACAAAATTGTGTTTCGAAAAGTAAACATCCGGAACTATAATGTTTTTGCATAAAAGTTATTTATTTTTTTCATCATATCATATTATAATTGTTTGCCATAGTACACACAGACACTAAGTACTTGTCGAGTATACATTGCTATAAGACAATACTTACAATCAAGATTGTCCAATGGATTTGAAGACACAACATTAGGTGTGGCTTTTTTCGGCAGTTCCACTTTAGCTTTATTATACTTTGCAGCTGAAAATATAAAGAGCATCTTAAAACTAGCAATTTTACTAGCTATTATAATTGTACATTTTGTACCATATTGAAAACTGCATGTATTTGTTTGAGCAGCTGTATGATGTTTGTATAAGCTGAATCATTATGTATCTATACACGTTTACAAAAATCATAAGACTATCTATGATTTCAAAGTAATGTGTTTTATTTAAGTTTATAAGGTTACTACTTGTGTTACCTTACAGACTTAAAAAAATAAATAAACAAATAAATTAATTAATTTTGTAGTGTTTGTCTTTAATGTCTGTAAGACAGAGTTTATATTACATACATTATTCATTTGTCGGGTCAATATTTTGTATAGAGGTTCTTTTATGTGACATAAGTGAACTTGAACCAAGGGATTTTTGGAAATTCATTCCCATAAAGAGTAACAGCTTGCTATAAATAAGATGTTGTAAGTGAATAATAACCATACATACCATTGTCTGCATACTCCAATCTCACAGCATATGACAAGAGCCAGTTCAATTGTTCATTCAAAGTGCCAGTTGTAACAGGACTAACAAGATCCTTTTGATAGTCTTCATAAGCAGAAGACCATTTCTCTCCTTCAATATTCCTCAGACCTTCCCTCTCCTCGATCTTATAGTGTCTTATTTTCTGATCCTCCAACCACAGAACTACGCTTCTGTATTCTTTTTCGTCTGAACGAACCAAATTTTTTATACAATATTAAATAGTTACGAGATGCTAATCCGTTTATAACCTAACGTTCTTAGTCGTAAATACTCATTCGTATATTACATTACTGAGCACTTCATATTTTCACTTTACGTAACATCACGCCTGTATTCCCCGAAGGGGTAGGCAGAGGAGTGTAGAACACCCCACATTTCACCAGTTACGTTCATATTTTCACTTTAGTATGTATATAATACAGTAAGTTTAGATTTCTACGATCTATGTTTGATGGACTTCTAATTTAATAAATTTCCTTACCTTCGCAGTTGAAAGCTTCTGGGTTTGGGTGTCCTAAGGCGCTTAACTTCAATTTAAACATATTTTTCAGTTCCGGATTTTTATCGGGTAAATAAATTAAATTAAATAACCTTACCTAAATCTTTTGACTGATTTCAGAGATTCTAGTTACAAGAACAGATAATAAATTAAATTCTATAACTAATCTAATCATCCTTATATGCAACTACTATCTTAAGGAAAAAAAATAACCAAATGTAATACAAATATTACGTTTATTGATTACATGTATATTGTATTAGTTAAATAAAAAATATATTTATTCATCCAACTTTCAGAACACAAAATGCTACGTCTACGTTCAATATGTTGTCATTAAATGACAGCGTCAGGCAGTCGGGGGCGGGGGACTATTTGACATTTAGTCTTTGTAAATTGATAAATTGATAATAGTATCACATGTCATGGTTTCAAGGTTATTTTTAACGTAAACGGTTTTTACTGTTAATTAAAATAATGTTTCAAATGTTTGTTAGTGTCGAACAAATCCCAGTTAACTGCAATCATTGCATGGTACTGGACGAGTATTACGTTAGAGACTTTTTGTAACGAGATAATATTATTACACTTTTGTTTACAAAAAGTACACAACAATGACTTCGTGGATAAAGGAAAATTGTGTTTCGTTTTTTCAATTATTCTGTATAAAGGTAGTTAAAACGGGCCGCGTCCCGCAGCACATAGCATTTATCATGGATGGAAATCGGCGTTTTGCGAAGAAATATAATCATGGTGACAGTGTTGTTGGGCATCATAAAGGTTTTGATAAACTTTCCGAAACATTGAAGGTAATTTAGATATTTTTATGGCTCAGCTTTAGATATGGGTACCTGTTTTTTTTTGTTATTCCGTTGAATACTATGAGTAATAATGTTCCTCTT
>DWEM01002381.1:0-12153 GCA_018245935.1 Agara belti belti
GAGAATCGGTCAAGCCGTTTCGGAGGAGTATGGCAACGAAAACTGTGACACGAGAATTTTATATATTAGATATTTCATAATTGAATTGGTCGTAACAGTACATATTTCAATCAAATCGATGACCTACAGAAAGACGACCAAATCAAGAGGATTGTAATAAACATATAGAAAATAAGTCGCAAGTAACAATAAAACGTAAATTGAAATCTGCCTCGTAGCTTACAATTCTAAAGCAAGCATAATAATTTGTATTGGAAGCCTGCTAATTGCGTTTGTTTTCTTTCTCAAAATAGATGTTATTTTTTACGAGCAATACAAGGCTTATTAGGCACTAAGAAAAATTGATTTGAAAAGTAAGTTAAGTATAATTGTATAGAGAGTTGGAGAGTAACAAAGGAAAAACGGAAAATTCAACATTTTATTTGATCAAATGTATGTCAAAGCCCGAGTATAATGGTAATGAGAGATCCCCAAACAACAGACTACGCGTAATAAACAGATGTACGCAAAGAGGGCAAAACAAATTACAACTTCGAGTCGAGTTGAACCAATTAACTTTCCGTTACACAGCGAGGGAAATATGAAATAAAATGAAAAACAGCCCACGGCCGCTTGAGTTTTTTTACGCGGCAAAACTTTTAATTAAGGGATTAAAAATGACATTAGAGTGACTTCGGAATAAGGTAAGTTCTCCTTTTGTTCGCCGAACGCCCGCTACAAAAATTCTTTAGCTGTTACATTATGATTGCCTAAACACCGTGAACGGCGTTCTCTTGTGGATCTTGTTAAAACTTACTTAGTTTCCCAGGGGACTGCGTAAAGAGCGGAATTCGTCTTTACGAACTTTAACAATGCTCCCCTGAAGAAAACACTCCTTTATGTTACCATTTCCAACAAAACATTGGAAGATAAATCTGAAAATAAATGTCGACTTTTTATCTTAATAAACAAGAATATATGCATGACTACATGTTATATTGACTAGTAGACGAGTCAAATAGGCATTAAGTCCATCCATTGTTTAAAAAGGATAAAAATAAATATAATTCTCATGTAAGTAACTGGTTCAAGACATCAAACGTTTGATCAAAGTATGTTAATTTTAACAACGATAAATTGTTACGTTTCACAAAATCATAATACAATATAAATTATGTGCGTATTGAAAGAGGAGTATTTCGATCCAATTACTTTTTCCACCGAGGGACTCGAAAAGTTTTAATTAAAGATTAAATGACATTATGTTGGCCGTCTCGAAATATAGAATCATTATTAAGAAGATGAAGTTGCTTTATTGGGTGTAAGTTTGTTTTTTTAACTTCGTATATAATAATACGCGATACAAATTTCAGACCGTAACAGCGGGATATGTTAGACGCATAATATAACAGATAAATAATAATTTGTTCGGTATCCAGATGCCAATTTGGACTCGTTTCGCAAGTGAATGAGCATTTCAAAAAGAAAACAATCTCCCTAGACTGATCTTGGATCATCATTAACTCAATGTTGCAATAGTTGATATAACAATTTTCTTTCATTGTTTAAATTTAATAAGCCATAATATTAGCATAACGAGAATCAGAAGCATTGAACGCTTAGTAATGGGAATTGATAAAGCCGTAGATCGATTTCCACTCGAATTCGACTAACGAACTCCATCAAATCGAGGACCGAAGTCTGACGGAACACGGTCTCACTTATACCTTACTGTTCAAAGTTACAGATTTGACTTACCATATTTTAATATTTTCCCTTACAATGGAGTTCTCTACAAAGGCTGAATTGAAAGGCAACAAATGGGGCGCACTAGAAGCTTATTCTTATTCAAATGAGTTCTCAAGAAAATATTCGACACTTTGATGATACAATATTTAGTTGATTTCGTCGAGCTTTACCTAATGTGTTTAGGAAGTGATTTATTTTTGACGTGTATATTCAATATTGTGAAATAATATATCATTTATTAATCATTTCTATTTATTAAAAACTTCATAAACTGGTCTTTTGATTCGTAAATGGTTCATAGTAAATTTCTTATAATAAAGTTGTCTATAAAAAAAAAAACCTTCAACTAATTTATTACCCTTAATTACAAAAATAAATGATTCGACAGAGAAATGTTATTACAAATTAAACTTTAACAGAATAATGATGCTCTTATATTTATGAACGGCGTTAACAGTTACTAATAGGGTTTTGACATGAAAACTATGTTAACAATTCCTCCTCAGTCTTTTTGTTATTTTCCGTATTTGTTTCATCAATGAATCATAACAAAAGAAAAACAAAAGCGACCTAAACAACTGCGCTCCTTATTTTTCGTTCCTAAGTCAATAATGATGAGAGTTCGGGAACACAGCTATATCTGACACAATTATTGTCTGTATCTATTATTCTGTCTCATTTTTATTTCTTATTTCGTAACAAGTTATATATTTCGAGCAATAAACACAAAGTTTGTATTGCCTCTACCGACTTTTGAAGTTTATATTCCACGGAACGTAGATCTCAGCGTTGGGAATAATTACTGCGGTCATTTTTCTGTTTGAGTATAATTTTCGTTGTGTACTCTTAAATAAAACGGGCTAAGAGTTTTTACTTCAACAAAAACACTGCACTCATTTATAAAGGGTTGAATGATTGTTATACGTTGTAATTGTTACTGCTGAGGACTTTTTGATATCGCAACACCTATTTGCACTATTTATTTATTAATACTCGATAACAATCTTATACGTGATTATCGCATTGGAAACCTTAAGTAGTTAGTAGAACGCATATTCCCAACATAAGAAGACATAAAATTATTTTATTATAAACTTAGTGAACTGATTCTGTTCGAATATAAAACATTTTGTCAATCATTGAGAAAAAAATTGAGTCTAATTTTGAACAAGACAGCTCGTGGTACAGTTGAGGGTAGAGCGCTGTCCCCCTCGATGGTTCCGCAGCGCTCGGTCAAACTTGAAGGATCGTTAGTTTAACGATGTGTCCTCACAGCGACCGGTTGTCTATACAGACGTTTTAAAAAATTGGAGACGGTATAGAAATTTGTGTATTTAGTGCAATCTACAACTTTTATTTAGACTAACTTTAACTGGTTGTTTTCATTGTTCGAATTTTAAAATTGGCAAGCAAATTGACTATTTCACTAGGGGCAAACTGCACCGCTATATATGTGCTATTTACATCAAATATGTATCTGTCATATATCTACGAAATACTTACATATAATATAGCATTGATTAGCCGATAATTATTTTCTCTCCAAAAATGCCTGCTTGTGCATCTTTTTAGGTAAAATGACATTTTATACTCATCACAAGAATAATTTAAGAATGCAATAGAACTGCACACATATGTATATTTATCTCTATCGTACTCATATATACGGTCACGTTCAAACATGTCATGTAATAGCCATATTTCCATCACGTAACATAAGACAAACCCTATCTTTGCCCTAAGTTTCTTGACTAACATAACTACGTTTGTTTCATTGTAAAGTTGAGGACAACGTGCTGTCCCATTCAGTACGTCAGCTGTCCCCGGCGAAAGTTGGGGGATCCGTTGTTTTGCGATGTGAAGTGTCCCCGCAAGTTGGCCTCGTTGACGTCACGTGGTTACAAGATGGATTGCCGCTCTCTTCTGGTTTTATGGGTGCTGGTAAGTGGAAAATGTTTAAATTACACGAACATAAATAACTTATATATGACCGGTATTTGTGAGCTAAGAGCGTCGTCTGTTATTTTACAAAAGAATGAAT
Source organism: Agara belti belti (assembly GCA_018245935.1). Taxonomy (NCBI): domain Eukaryota; kingdom Metazoa; phylum Arthropoda; class Insecta; order Lepidoptera; family Hesperiidae; genus Agara; species Agara belti. Next base: position 3,770 of record DWEM01002381.1, read on the forward strand.
TGATTGTTAGTTCGTGACCTATGGGCTTACTCTAATAATGTCTACGATTCATCTCTTCCTTGTAAAAAGTAAAAATAATTATACACATTTGCACATAATTCGTCCAAGATGTGCATACATTGAAAGTTTTATATATTTTGATGAGAAGTTTAAATGCTCGTTTAAGTTTGTAATGGTTATAAATATATATGACGGCTTCTAGATTCCCGATGGGTATCTGGAGCGCATGGGTTATTGCTGGGCACGGATCTGACACAAGCGGACATACAAGCCGACTACTCGTGTATGGCTCTAGACTCGCCTAGTCCACCTTTAAAATTAACTACAGATGGTAAGCATAGTATTAATCTCTTCAGTATCATTTTACTTATACCTACGTTAATGTTTATAGCCTTACATGATAACGCTATTAACATGAACGTAGGTATAACAGAAGCTATTTTTTCTAGACAGTAGCTGGTTAGAAGCGATAGAGTTAAACTCCATCGAAGCCCGACTTGGCGATACTGTGATTATACCCTGCATTTTACGACATATCAATGGACATACCATAACGTGAGTATTGTACAATCCTTTATATTATTATTGCGTACAGGTCAGCCCACCAGGTGGTAAGTCGTCACCCTTGCCTATGAACATCCGCATCAGTGATACTCGGACTGATACAGCCACTGTCTTTGAAGGAACCTTTTAACGCTACATTTGAAAAGGTCGATATTATACCGTACTGCTATAACGTACTGATTAGTAAACATTTATTGAAATTATTTTTTTAAACTGAAAATGGAAAAGAATTAGTACGGTGCCTGTAAAAAGATTAAATCATCAGTTGGCAGCGACAGGAAGTAAGCGGAGTATGGGTCACCGCGGCCGGTGAAGGAATGGTTCGAGCGGGGACCTTGGTACTGCCCAATGTAAGGGCGCACCACGCCGTCCGGTACGCGTGTTCACCAGGTTCTGAGACCTCCCCGAGGGTTCTTACTAGGCTTGTGGTTTATGAACCTCTTATAGTCAACGTTACTCCGAATCCATTGGTAAGCAAAAGTTTTTTCCTTACAATAATTACCCCAATCCCAATTAATCTCAAGTTCAAATATATTCTTTTCACCCTTCGTTAATTTATAATAATAATGTTTTTTCTGTTAAAATTTCGCTAATGAAATCCAGATTAAATTGATTTATTAAGATTTTAATTTATAAAAATTTCTTACTAGCACTAAGGCTGAATGTAGTAGAATATAGGGCTAAAATAAAAACTTGTTGTTGCTGACTGTCTTTGTGTAGATGCTCGGCACGGGTGGGACTGGTCACATGAACTGTTCGGTCAGCGGGGGTCGGGGTGGAGGTGTTACGATTAGTTGGCAGCACGAAGGCCGGCCGTTGCACTCTCCTCAAAATCGGTTAGCGCTGGGTCCAGTCCGACCTCACCACATTGGCCTGTATCAGTGTACAGCGTATGACCATTCCGATTCTGCTGTCGCCGGAGCCGAATTGGTTATAGCTGGTAATTATTGAACTTTTATTACATTTTGCTTTTTGTTTGCCCTGCTCTCGATTCTCCAAATTACATTCAACCTACAATAACATTTCCCTAGCGGTTGCTGTATATACGTATAAAACAGGAAGGTATCTGATTAGAATCCTGAAATTTTGTTCATAGGCTCTTTATATATAGCGTATATGAGACCTAAGAAAAGAATTTTGGCAATTTCACCACTCAAGGGATCAAATAGATATAAACGTCCCAAATTATTTCAGCTCTTTAAAATCTAGCAGCCATTTGATAACAGCCATAAAATTGTTTTGAGAGAATCAAAACCTACTTTTAATATAGTTTTGGGAGTAGCTGAATTCAACTATTGTACTGTTTTAGACAGACCTCCAAGATTAGTATCTACGTTTAGTGAAGCGACGACTAGAATAGGACAGAGCATCGCATTGAGATGTGCGGCGACTGGAGTACCACCACCTCGTATTGTCTGGACACTGGATGATAGGCCGTTACCATCCGCTCCGGATAAGTAAGACCCAACTTTGAAGATTTCATCATTAATAACTATTCTCATTTCACTTCAATATACCTTGTTAAAACTATAGAAATTGAAAGGAAATTTCTTTGTAATCTTTGTAATGCCTTTTAGGTGTTCCTGATGTAGTTTATCTGTTGCAGATATAGTGTAAATACAAGAGCGGAAACATTACCTGGAGCAGAAGAAGGTACAATCGTTTCAACGTTAAGCGTGACCATTAGAACTGCGGACGAAGGAGGCAGATATGGATGTAATGCAACTAACACCGGAGGCTCTCATGCTCACCATTCGCGTCTTAATGTTTTTGGTAAACAATTCGTACTATAGCAAATGTTTATGTTTAAATTGGCAGTGTTGTCGTGTACATATTCAGAACCAAATCGGTCAGTCCTTTTTGTGAATTTACTTTGGTCGGATGGTTGAAGGTTGAAGTTCAGTCGTTCGGCTTGTCCATAATATAGAAATTAAGCTGCTTTGTCTTCTCTGGATCAGAGTGATAGAGTATGCTCCAAGCCTTTACACTTGCGGGACGAATCCATGCGAATCAGTGGGACTGAGAAATCTCAATTTTCTTACAGGAGCACCAAATATCCGATACCTCTCCCCAGTACACGTAAAGACTGATACCGATGTAACACTATACTGTCCATATTCAGGATATCCCATAAAGTGAGTACTTTATTCGTATTGTATCAGATTACATTGCGTTAAGAGATAACTGAATTGAAATCTGAATTTGATAATTATAGAGAAGTGGTATGGCGTCGGGAGGACGGTTCAGTGGTAGAAATGCCATTGGAATCTAGCGATGATAGAGGGGTTTTAAGGCTGACTTCGGTAAGGAGTTCGACAGCAGGAAGCTACACTTGCGAAGTTCGGGCCGAAAGTGGGGAGATAGCGCGTCGTACCGTGCGGCTTGAAGTGCACAGTGAGTCGAATTGTTTTGAAAATCGTAACAGAGTTGATCCACTTCTTTAATCTTAATATCACCTGTTTATTATTTGCTTATGCCGTGCTTAGTTTCTGTGTTTCTACATATTAATGCTACATTTGTGTGTTCATTTCGTTTCATTTTCTCTCCTTCTATTTTGTACTCTGTTGTATGTTGTGGAATAATTTCCTCTTGTCCTTGAGCTTGGACCTCTTAATTTAAAAACTCGGCTCCCCGTAAAAATACTTGATTACTACTACGTAAGTAGTACTAAAGTATTTTTAGCCACATACGGACGTTTAGTGTATTGTAACACCTGCATAGTTAGATATTTTAGCATCAGGTATCATATCATCATGATTTAATTTTGAAATCATCATTTCCATTCATTACAGCTTTCATTTATTTACAAACGAATGTAAATTGTATCGCATTCGAATCACATTTCAATCAATTTACAATTAAATATAGCTTGTATTACCTTAGCGAATACATGATATATTGAGTTAGACTTCATTTAGTCGCAATTCTGAATATAGGTATTTTTAAATAAATGTTCCACAAACTTTTCAATTATGTCAATCAGAATTGAATCAAATTCAAGTATTTTATTAACAGAGCCACCGAAAATTGCGCCATTCCAATTTCCTGAAGAATTAGAAGTCGGTGGAAGCACGCAAGCTACGTGCAGTTTAGTTTCTGGAGATAAGCCAATACAGTTCTCGTGGCATAAGGATAATTTGCCGATTCCGTCAGTATTAAAGGTATATGTTTTACATTTGTATTATATGTAAAATTTTCTTAACTTATAGGACTGTATTCATGGTAAATATGTCGACAGGTAGAACAGAAGAATATGGATTTTTTTACTATACTGATCATCCAAGATCTCAGTTCCGTTCATACTGGGGAATACTCTTGTCGAGCAACCAATGATTTTGGTACTGTCAGCCATAGCGCTTCTCTAACTGTCAAAGGTAAATATTTACCGTTCTTCGTTGTTATTTTAAATTTATCTATATCTAGGACTTCTTTTTCTAAACTTCATGGCATAATAAATATAACAGTGTATTCACTTAGAGCTCCCGACATGGGTGTGGCGTGCACAGAACACTTCAGTGTCTGCAGGGGCCGCTGTGCTTTTACCGTGTTCAGCCAAAGGACAACCGTTGCCCAGAATTTCGTGGGAGTTTTCGTCAGGTAAATTCTACATCACATATATGTAAGCTAGAACTTTAGTGATAAACTTTCAAATAACAATTAAATGATACTTGAAAATTATCAGTATTATAATTAGTTTACAGTAAAGAACCGCAAAAGATTAGCTGCTTCCTGTGTATATTTCCTGTCTATATTTGCACATATTTTTCCTTCTATAAATTGTATACTATTAAAGTATATTCTATCACACTATTTCTATTCGCATTGCTGGAATACCTCGAGGAGTACAAGAGCTGCTGCTCATAATAAAATACTTTTAACAGGTAAAATGTGACATTATTCTAATAAGTTTTTTCTTACGATACACATAGAGGGAGAGAATTGGCGTCATATCCTGTGGGGTCAGTCCGATTCGCCGGATGCTAGTGAAGGATCGATTTTATCAGATGGAACAGTTTGGTTAAGGGCCGCCACTCCGGAACACGAGGGCTGGTACAGATGTACGGCGAGAGCTCCGCACACATTTTTGCACCATTCATTTTTTCTCGATGTTAGAGGTAAGTTGGCGATGAAAGACCTTAATTGGTTTTGTACTGAACCACCTATTATTTTTGTGCTATATGAAGTATATCTGTTTTTGTTTCTAAATATTTATTACATTAGTATGTATGTATGTTTTCTATGGTTATACGCTATTTATCACGATCGACGATTTTAATAGTTTCAGCTACAGTGAAATGAATATTAATGAATCTGCACCTTAGAGACCTAAAACCTTAGTGAAATGTTACCATCCTTAGTATAGGTGGTTATACATTATTAGTTTTATATAAGTATATCCGTATGTGTAGAACCTCCGAAACTGTCCCGTGGAGGGGGCGGTGGAGAAGCACGATGGGTGGTCAGAGGATCAACGGCCAGTCTGACCTGCACGGTGCGAGGGGAGCCGGAAATACATGTGCACTGGACGCATGACTCCAGACCTCTGGCGCTGCAGTAAGTAACTGCCAAAGCTTTATATCACTCTTAGAATTATATGGAATCGTACCAGTCATTATTATTATTATTCAATCATGTTAGATCCCTAACGGGGTAGGCAGAAAATAACGAATGACAAATGTGTCTATCGTTACAAACCTGACGTGCTTATTCTACATTCATCAATTTCCCATCAGCCAAAGTCGTACCAGTATTGCTCGAAATCTAAGTTCACCTCAAGAAGAAAGATGAAACAATAAAATTATTCCGTACATTGTTATTAGGTCAAGAATTTGTCTACGATAAAATTGTATCGAAAGTTGTTAAGGGAACGTTGAAAAATGATCCTTTGACGTCCATCAAGGTAATACCTTGCAAAGGTGTTGTGTTAGTCGCGAAAATTTCCCGCCTGCGCCTACCTTTAGAATGTGAACAAAAAAGCAATCTTTACAAAATACGTTTTCCTAGCTTTAAGCTTTAAACATTTTTACACAAATGCGCGCCTGAGATTGTACTATTACGTCACAATGTCCAGCGGTCATCGCTGCATTCGCTGTAAATCCTACGTTCGTTTAAGCTTAACGTGTCGCTGTCGAGCGCCGGAATGACCTAATTCGTTAGTAATCTGATGAAACTGTTTTCATATACCTTCGGGAATTTTTCCGCCTCTCTGCTCAAATAAAGAGGTATAATATTTTACTGGAAATTTGCATGCAGTATAAAAGTTTTGGTGTTCGTTTTAATACGCAGAGACCTACACGATATGTTGGATTTTTTATTTAGATAATATTATCATAACAAATCTTCAGCGATGTAATGAATTATTATTTTATGATTTCATTGAAAATTTAGTTCAAATTCAAATTGTTTTATTCATTATAAGGTATATACATACACTTAATGAAGGTCGTGTTTTTAGTGAGTTTTCAGAGCCTGATACAAATTGTATACAATTGTGTCGTTATGTATTTTTATGTTATTAATCTAGTGGTTCAGGTGGCGTGGAAATGAGAGATATCGGTAACGGTGCAATGACGTCGGAAATAACGATAACGCATGCGGGCCCCGAACACGCGGGGGACTACCGGTGCCTGGCCAGGAACCTGTACGGCACTGACGAATTGATATTCCGCCTTTTTGTCAAAGGTATGAGATTTTATTACCTCTGTATACATAAATCGATATTATAAATTCAATATGAATTTCAAACGACCTTCTTTATAAGAACATACATTTATTAAGAGAGACGAATTCTATAAGATTGTTCATTTTACATTATTGTTTTTAATGAACGTGTAAGATAATAAGATATACGGATAGCATAAGTATAGCTTAAATGGAATGATGACTTGAAAAATATCTAAACGTGTACCCGAAGTACGCAAGGGATTACCGGTGTCTGCTCCGCAATCTGTATGGCAGTGATGAATTGATTTCCCTTCACACCGTGAAAGGTGAAGCATGACAGGAACTTTACGACCGAACGTGTGGGAAATTGAATAAATGCATAATGACGTGACAATAACTTAAGTTCACGGTTACATGTAATTTGATCTTAATTTTATCAATTTCCTATTATTTATTTGGCAATTAATCAAAGCATGCCTTATGAAAGTCGAAATTCTGTCATAATTTTTCCTCCATGCCTCGAGTCATCTATGATTCTCCTGATGTTGCTGATAACCTCATATTCTTTTGATGTTCCCAAGCAATTCGGTATGAAACCATTTGGAATAAATAAATGCCTTTTGACTCTGTCTGTACCGTATATTTCATGATATTTTTTGCAGCGATTATTGACATTATTGAAATTTATTATTGCGCTCGGTTTCTTTTTTTCGAATAAGAATTTTCATGCAAGTAAACAAAAAAACAATACAAAATTGTCGAACAATTCGTACAGAACGACCGAATACCCCAGAGGAAGTGCGTGTATCGGAAGTGTGGTCGCGGAGAGCCAGGGTGACGTGGCGAGTCGCTCGGGGGGCGCTAGTGTCGCATTATTCGCTCCAGTACCGCGCGATGGGCCGCGAACTAGCGAACGCACCGCTCAACGCCCCGCTGCCCGCGCTGCTCGACACTTGGGACACGCCTGACGTGCTGAATCTCACACTGGCTAATTCGGATTTGCTACATGTCGCGTAAGTTTGTACAGGCTTATGAATATGATAATGCCCGCGGGATTTCAATTTATGTACGATATACATATATGATACACATTAGACACCATTCATCCGTAAGATGTAATTTGTAATTGATCACGCAGTTCGGTTACACATATCTGTAGAACTTGTCTTTAACAGTGCGATTGGATATGGAAATTTATGTGTATTTCAGAATGGTAGACTGATAAATACAGTTTAGTATTAAATCGGCCTGCTTTAATAACATTTTACAGATTCCTATTTATGTTATTATTTCAAACAATTTGTGATAAAGGTTGTTAAATGTTAACTTCCGAGATGTTGAAATAAGTCTCGGAACTTAAGTGTCTTTAAGTATCTCGTTAAATGTTCATAATAAAATTCAAATTCCTCTCAATATTCCCGTTGTTGTTTCCGTGAAGTAGGCCTACACTCGTATTCATTATGAAATTTAATGGTGCTATATTTCTTCGTATCGGTCTTTAGATATTACAAATTAATCTCATCAATAAATCATCAAGTCGTCATCGTATCTATTGAAAATTGGAATAAAACTGTCGTAAAACAACAATTCAAATATTTATTCAACAAATAAATCAAATACACTAATTGAATATTCATGAACAACTGCCATAGTTAAGCACTTGCCTCGGAACAAGAAGCCATTCCATTGGACACAAATAAAATATAATATTTGAAATTAAATAGTACTCAAATAGCATAATTTAAATAGTAATAGTCATGTGTATGGAATCGACAAACAAAGAAATTACGTGCTACAACTACTGAGCAGTAGCAACATCTGTTTGCGACAGAACTCTTTCTCTATCTTATATAAAAACCGATGCTTTGCTAGGAAATATAATTTTGCGATCTCAGGTCGGAGGGTCCAGGCCGCGGTGGAACGTCTGTGTCTGGCCTGGCACCAGACACCCGGTATGTGCTGAGGATTGCCGCTGTCAATGACGTCGGCGCTTCCCCATACACACCGCCCATACACTTCAGCACCCGGGAAGAAGGTATTTAGCATTCGTTCAAAATTTAACCGTAACATAAAAAAGATGACTGCCTCGTTGGTCGAGCGGTTGCTAGCGGGACTGCCGATCGGGAGGTCCTGGGTTCAAATCCCGGGTCGGGTAC
>DWEM01002382.1:0-12152 GCA_018245935.1 Agara belti belti
GGTGCCTCGTCATCCTTTTGCACAGTGACGGTCTCCGTGGTTTCTATCACTGGGCCCTTCTTTTTCTTTATCACCTTTTTCACTGTTTTCACCTTCTTGACTTCGCCCGTTTCAGATTTCACTTCGGTTATTTTAACTTCTTCAGGTAAATCCTCGACCACTTCGGCAGTGTCTTGTTGTGGAGTGTCATCGAGAGGTGTAATGTCTTCGACGATGTCTTCGGTTGAATGTGTTATGTGCTTGTGTTGTTTCTTTCGTTTTATCTTACCTTCTGGCGTCTTGGTTTCCTCAGGTGTGACATCTTCAACGGGTTGCTCTATTGCCTCTTCTGGAACATATTCCTCTTTAACCATTACAGTAGTCGACGGTGCCTCGTCATCCTTTTGCACAGTGACGGTCTCCGTGGTTTCTATCACTGGGCCCTTCTTTTTCTTTATCACCTTCTTTACTGTTTTCACCTTCTTGACTTCGCCTGTTTCAGATTTCTCTTCCGTAATTTTCACTTCTTCAGGTAAATCCTCAACCACTTCTGCTTTGTCTGGTTGCGTATCTTTCGTCACAGATTTCTTAATTCGTTTAGGTTTTTTCTCTACGATTTCTTCTTTAATTTCTTCTTCGCACATTTCTTGTATTTTTACTTGCGTAGGTAGTTTTGGTATTATGATTGTTTCATCTGGCATTTCTATTGTACTTATGTCTGTATTTGTTCCTTGTGTTTCATCGCCTTCATATTCTTCGATTTTTACTTCGTGTTTTATTTTTGGCGTTTCTTGAAATTGGTCATCATCTAAGGTCTCTTCTATGACAATATCACCATCAATTTCGCCCTCGTTCCCAATCTTTTTTCGTTTGCGTAATATGGTCCTTTTTGTTTTTATTTGTATTGGTTCCGCATTACCAGGTGCCTGCATAAATTTCGTCACAATTTCTTCAGATTCTTCTATATCTGACGATTTCGGAGATACAGTGTCTGAATATTCTGGAAAAATTTTTGACATGTTTATTGTGTTTTTTTATTGTTTGAATATTGTAAGTATTGTAATATTTCCTCAAATTAATAACGAACGAATAAATATCATCAATAAGAAAAGCATTAAGTAGTCGTCATTATTATATTAACGTAACGTTTTTCCGTTTTACATGTAAATTAATGTATCATATATGTAGATTAAAAGCGAATGATTTTATATGCAGCTTTGCTAATTGAAAACCATACACGTATATGCTACACGTACGAGTATTACAAATATCTGCAATAAATATCCTAGTTTCATGCAACTCCCTCTTATAATTAGAAAATAAAAACACATCAAAAATATATTTACTTAAAATTAAAATAGTTCATTCTATTACATTTCCGTTATAATGTATGTTAACATACGAAGTATATGTCATAAATTCAGCACGAACAATAATCTTTGTTACCTTATTTATACTTACCAATGCCGTATATTTTCTGTTGAGCAATTTCAATATTATGCAGATTGTCAAACGAAGTTGTTTCAGTGCTTAGTAATCTCGGTTTATGTTGTGAATAGGGTGATACCTGTTCATCTATAAATGTATCTAAAATTTCTATTACGTTAGAGTCCTTTAACACTTCTAAACTAAGAGTTTTTGTTTCAGGTTTAGTTATGCGCAGTTTGGTTTCATTTTGAAGACTCAATTTATCAGTAACAATAATCGGTGACAAAACATTAGTTGTAATGTTTGTACATACACTTTGTGTTGGCTGTATTGAAAAGTCCTCTACAAGTGATTCCGATATATTTTCTGTGCATTCTAAATGTGTTTGCATTGTAACAGATTTCTTAGCAAACGCCGAATTGCTCGTTAGTGGTAGTATATTTTGTTGAGTTTCACCTTCTGTAATTTCCAGCACACTTATGCCTTCTAATGTGTTTAATGCAATGGAAGCATTTTTTTCATGGGCATTGTTATTTAAAATAGGTTGTTCAAAACTATCATGAATGAAAGTGTCAATTTGGATAATAGGTTCAATATGAATAGGTTGCGTCTCCATTATGTTTTCCGGGACAACTAAGTTGGATACTTTAAGTTCCTTAGCTTTTTCTCCCAAAATAATTTCTGTTTGCTCTACGGGATTTATTTCCATAATTTTTTCATTTATATTACTAGGTTTATTTTCTTCGGTTATTATTTTTTCTTGTCCTTCATCAGCCACGCTTTCTGTCACAATACAACTTAAATGGGGTTGTATATTGTATGAAGCCTTATTACCTTCTTTTTTATATGATGTTAGTTCTTCAGTGCTTTCTAACGCTTTTTGTTCAAAAGCTTTTAGTCCCTGTTGTGTTTCACATATTGATTCAGATATTTGGGTCGTCTTAATAGCTATGTCCTTAAGCAAATTGAGGTTTTCTTCAACTGTTGTTTCGGATTGCTCAATTGAGTTCATTTCCATAATATTCTGGGTGGCATTTTCAAATTTCTTCATTGTATTTACAACATTTTGTGATGTTTCTTCAATAGAACTCTCTTGGGTCGTATAATTATTATGCAATTCTAAAGCACATTGAGCAACTGTCTGTTCGGGAGAATAAAGTTCAGACCATTCATTTATATTTTCGATTATTTGTGGAACTATGTTCAAAACTTCATTTTGTGTCATAGGCTTTGATTTTAGTTCTAAGCTCTTAGATGTGCTTTGTAACAATGGTTCTGAAGTTTCGCTTGTTTGTATTTCAGTAAGTTCTATATTATTTAATTTTATTATATTTTCTTTCGCATGGCCAGTTGCAGTTTCTGCTATTTTTGGAAAATCAGTAACGGTATCGATTAACTGTTGTTGCTCGATATTAATCCCTTTAGCTTGTTTCTGTATTGGTTGTATTGTTTCCGTCTTCAGTCCTTCTGTTTTTAGGGATGTTATATTGTCTTCTAGCAATATTGTCTCGCAAGTAATGATATGATGAACAGTATTTACATTGACATTTTGATTTGTTGAAGTTGGTAATGTCGAGGGTAAAAATATTTCCTCTTTTTCTTTAGTGTAAATATCCAATATTGTTATAGGTTGTTTTGGTTCTATTTGTATGGAAACAGTTTCTTTTTTGGCTTCAATTTCTTTTAATGTATCAAGGCTCGGTTCTTTAGGAAATACTTGATGTACTTCTAATGAAGACTCTGTTTCCATTTGTGAATTAGCTTGCCTAAGAGTAACAGCTGATTTAACATCAGTAAAAACTTCCTTTTCCATTGGTTCAATATAACTTATGGTCATGTGTTGTGTGGTTTCTAAGTTACTTGTTATACATTCTGATTTGTCTCTATCTGTTTTTTTAATAACATTACTACTCTCGAATGGCAAAACTTCAGTTATATCAAGATAATTTCCTGAATTAACATTGACATTTATTTTTAATATATTTGCTTTTATGTCGGGAATTAGTTCGTCTTCTTTCAATTCAAATTTCGTTTCACTGACAGTAATTGGCTCGTGAGATTCTATAGTAACTTTGTCAATACTTTTAGCTACGTCATTTATGTTCATTCTGTTTTTATCCATTATTTCTTCTGTTTCAGCCGTAAAATTTTCTTCTATATTTAGATGTTTAAGCACACCCAAAGTTATATCATTCTTTATAAATGTAGGCATAGAACTAATCATTAAGTTTTCTTCCTTTTCCGCCAGAATGTCTTCCTTAACATTAATATGTTTTGACGTCTCAAATCCTAATCCTATTTGTTTAACTTTATCATCTGAAACTGGAATAAGTACATTATCACTTTCTATTATGAGGTTTTCACTAACGCTTATGCTTGAGTGAGTAGCCCTTTCCAATGAGGGACTTAATGTTTGTAATGTTATATTATGATTTTGAATTTTTGGTATTTCAGATTCTGTTGGTACTATTTCTGAAACTGTAATTGTTTTCTGGCCCTCAATTATAGTTTTAGACATTTCTTCCTTGGGGACGTCATTGTAACATACATCTGCACTTTCACTAATAAATGGTTCAGATTTTTGAATAGCTTCCTGGGAGTCCTGAATAGCAATTGCATTTAAAACAGGTTTATCTAAAATGATAAGGTCTTCAGGGTTTTGATGTGTTATTACTTCTGTTTTTAGTACTGGCCGTTGTTCGTTAAATGATGGTTGAATAGTCATACCAGATGTATATAAAGATGCTCTCAAGTCGTATTCTTTTTCGCCGGCCTGTATTTCCGTAGTTTGTCGAGCTAACGTTTCTACAATACGTTGAGTTATATCTTTCTGTAATACTTTTTCGGCAGGATGCAGATAAGATTCTTTCTCTCCGTGACAAACTTCAGTGCTTTGTAAATGTTCTTGCAAAGAATCGAAACTTAAAGCAGCTGTTGTACTTTTGAGTGAATGTTCTTGCATATCTTTAACATTGTTAGTAACTAGTACTTCTGTATTTATAGTGCTACTATCAAAAGGAACAATTTGAATATATGCTTCTGTGGTTGGTAAAACGAAATTGTTATAGAATGTATTTTCTTTGTCTATGGTATCTACAGAGCTTGTAATGAAAGCTTGTGCTGCAGTTATACCGGGAACAATAGCTTCTACTAACGGCTTTTCTTCAAATATATGTTGTTCTTTTTCATTAGCTATAGTTTCAGTTTGTTGTAAAGTATTGAATATTAACGACGAAACACTTGGTATTTGACTGACAATATTTTGCCTTTGTATGTCTACTGTCATTTGGTTTGGTACAACTTCTTCAATACTTGCAGTCTTCCCATAAATATCATCAATTATTGCAAGAGCTCTTTTAGGATTCATCTCAAAACTACTTGTATGTGTAAGATTATCAGATTGTGTTGTAATCTCTGAAGTTTCTACACTATGCATTTGCGTAACTGCACATTTTGCATTTTGTTTGTCCGGTGTGACTTCAAGTGTTAGTTTATTTTCGACATCAACTGGTGTTTTCTCCTCACACTGTGGAGCTATGTATGGTGTGTATGATAATTCAGATCTACTCAGTTTGTGTTTATCTTCACGTTTAAGAATTCCTTCAGCCGAATGAACTAAATATTCTTCTTGTGTAACTGCTTCTGTTATTTTAGTAGACTCTTTAGCTTGAGCCCATAACATATTTTCTTGAATTGTTAGATCTATTGGTTTTATCTCACTCGTCTTACTTTCAATAATCAATGCTTCATTAGGGTTGAAATCTAATTTTGCAGCACAAGACATTGGAATTAGTGGTAATAAATTACTTTCCTTTTCATTACTAACAATTGTATCAACCACAACTTGCTTATAAGTTTCGGTCTCTATTCTAGCTTTAACAGGCTCTTTAGTAGGGTTATCTTCATTTGTGAAAATAACACTCGCTTCAATCGTTAATTCAGTAGAAACTGCTACTGGGCGACTTATAATATCAGAAGTGGCTGTAAATGATTTAAAATTATCCTCTAAATCATAATCACTTTCTTTTTCATGTTGTGTTACCTCCGAAATATTTAATAAGTCTTCATTTATAATAATTTTTGATGTTATCAGCTTAGTATCTGGTTGAACATTAGTTACTAAGTCATTTTGACTGTCTAGTATTTCATTTTCAGATACTACTACAGGCATAATTGCTTGAGGAATTATTTGAATTTGTTCATACTGAGGTCTACTTGTATTTAATACGTTTATCGAATCTCTAGTAGTTATTTCAGATGTGACAGCTATTTTGTGATCTGCTTTTATATCAAAGTTAGCATACTGATTCATTGGTGATTTATTTAATTGTAACTGTGCTTCAACCGTACTTGGTACCATTTCTACAATCTCAATACTTTTTTGTTCAGTACAACTAGGCGTAGCTGTACTATAAGATACTTTATCAGTATCTAGGTGATGGGTTCGTTCTTCAGTTGCTACTTGTGATACTGATATTTCCTCATTCATTTTTAAATATTCCTCAGAAGCTTTCGAATGCAAACTTGCTGTATTTTTGATAAAGTCTATTTGATCTGCTGCGCAAATTTCTTGAGTTAAAGGAGTTTTCAAATTATGTGTAGGGGATGGTTTTGTATTTAATATGGTAGGGATCTTACGAACATCCAATTTGTGTTCAGCTTCCGTTGACTCCATTTCAAACACAGTTAAAGGAATGTTTTCAACTACTGAAAAACTGGCACTTTCCGGTGTTTTAGTAGTATAATTGCCATGGTGTTCTTTATCATGGACTTCGGGTAGTATTACTGTTCTAGCTATTTCTGATATAATAGTTTCTGATGCAGTGCCGTCAGGTATCTTATCAGCTAATTTTAAATCACCGATGGATAATAATTTTAATGTCTCCAATGTAACTATAGATTCGTTTGGTTTTACATTTATAATTGCTACTGCCAAATTTTTTTCATCTTGGATTATTAAATCATTTTCACTTTCATTTATTTGAATTTCTTCTACAATATTTTTATCTAATGTGGATATTGACATTTGAGCTTGCGAACCTAAATTAATTTTACTGTTTAATAAATTGGTTTCAGAATCATGGACATCTATTTCTGTATTAAATTTATGTAGATATTCATTTATTGTAACATTAGCTTTTTTATGAGACACTTCATCAGTTTTCAATTCAGCTTCTTTTAATTGAGGTGTTGTCATATAATTATTTAAACTAGCGTGTAAAATTAACGACTTATCAATTGTAGCTTTTATTGGTGTTTCTAAATTATTCACCAAACCCTCTTTTTCTTGTGTTTCGTTAATAGAGACAATCACACTATCTTTGTGTGGTACATCCACATGTGCTTCTTGAACAAATGGTAGCTTAAAAGACCCTAGAGTGCCCTCCTTTTCTTGAACATTATGAATTTCTGTTATAATTTGATTTGAAACTAATACATCCTTTTGGGCTGATTCAGTTGGAACTATTAATTCTGGATAATATTTTCCTGATTTGTCTTCCACAAAAACTTCACCCACATTTATAGACTCTAATAAATTAAATTGAACGTTTGAAGTGACAGGTTTTTCAGTAATATTTTTTTTTAATTCCTGCTCTTTTGTACCTTCATTAACTTCTGTAATACTTAGACCAACCATTGGTGAAATAGATACCCCTGCAAATGAAGGGGTCACGGAAATATCTTTAAAGGAGTCCTCTTTTATTGTTACATCTTCATGAGATACGTTAATGGCGTCTTGGAGTATTATTGTGGTTTTTGCTATTTTAGATCGGTCTTCGTAGCTATCTAGCTCAGATACCGAAACATTAATGATAGTTTCTGATGTCACGCAACTTTCTACTGGGACAATACCCGCGTGGGCCACACCTCCAATATTATTATTATTACTTATAGAATAATCATCTAAATATGTTTCGCTGTTTATTTCTGTTATTTGCAGTGGTTGTATTTCGAGATGTGATTGCTTCACGAATAGGCTGGGTTTCTCTTTTATTGATAAAATTTCTTCTTTTTCTTGAGATTGTTGTTCACTGCTTACTAATGGGTAGCTTTTGTCAAGCGTTACCTTAGCTTTGGCGTCGTCTTTCAATGTTATCGGGGTTATATTAGTGGCCTGACTTGCTGATACTACTTCAATTATGTTCTCACTAATATCTGTAGCAAAGATAGCGTATGGTACAAATTCATCCTTCAAGACTTCCACTTGGTCATGGGCGTGATGTTCGACTATTTCTTTAGGATATTTCGTCTCAGTAGTTTCCGCAATTTCTTCGGAGAATATATCCACTATATTTTTTGAACCTATTCTTTGTCTTAATTTTTTTTTGCTTTTGACTTGTTGCTGTTCTTTGTCATCTGTGAAATGATAGTAAAGTAAGTGAGGAGAAAAATATTCTCAAGATTGTTGACTTATTATTGTTTTCAAGAAAAGCTGCAACTTGCGCTTACATTAGTGTCATATTAATATTTGTTAGTGTATTGTATATTTATGGCAGACGGGTGTCTCACTAAGATATAATATTAACAAAATCATACTTACTTTAATTTTTTCACACGAGCTTATGTTGACGTTATGTTAACAATATATCCTTAATAAGCACTTACTAATGAAGCCATAATTTGTAGGAGAAAGCTGCATCACAAATAAAGCTGCTCAGCATCCTATGTTAATTTTACGTATTTATTTTTCACTGTTATAAGTAAATTAAAGCATATCTTGTATCGTATCACATAGAATTATAAAGTATTTTTATACATAAACACAAACAATTCACAACACCATTAAATCGTTTTGTCGTAAAATAGCAGTAAGAAAAGCGTTCCTACAGTTAGCGCATATTAGGGCAATATTCAAAAAAAGCAGAAATATACGACGCTACATTTTATGAATTATGATCTTACCTTTACTGTAGACTTCATCCACAATGTTTACGGTATCTAATAGACAAGTGAATACTTTTAAATCAACAACAGATGAATAATTTATAAATATTAATCGTAGTAGTTCGCAATACTTATAAACATTTCATAAAATGAAATTCAAATAACGATGTGATTGACACAAACATTAAATACGTACCAACTAATTATTATTAATCATTAATATACATTTTTAAAAATATTGCTTTCCTAGATTTATACATGTTAAACAATAACATAAATTTACCTTGTAATATTGTCGCATCATGCATAACGGCAACCTCGGCCGGCGTTTCTACGATTATCTGTTGAAAAACACACTATTCAGTAAATCAACTCATGAATGTTTTAACTTGATCGTCAACAGTAAACAATCATAAAAAACAACCTCCCATCGAAAGTTATTTCTAAGCTGAAATGTGTAAACTATTTCAAAATAATTGGAAAATTAGTAGTATAAGAGTAGCATAAACACAGCAAATAAAATATAATTTTGCTTATTACCTCTTGAGCTTCTTTGTGTTCCCAAGAGCGAGGTTTAAAGTCTTCTGGATAAAGATGAGCAATGACTTCTTCAACAGAACTATGTTTCATTTCCACCATTTTTAAGAAAGCCCGGAAACCTGCTTTTGCAGCTATTAAATCTTCACTTTGAGTCGTTTCTTCTGCAAGTACTTCAGTAATGAGTGCCCCATGTCCTTGCCGTTCAACTAATTGAACTAAAGCTGATTGCGATTGTGGAACTCTCAGCGCCGGAAAATACTCAGAATCATATAAACTTTCAATTTGCTGTACTGTAACTCCATTTCTCAACATATAACCGATTTTAGCTAGTTCTCGCAAAGGTGATTGGCCTGGGCCAAACTCTTTTGCATTAATAACTTCTAGTAATTCATTTATTTCAGCCACCATTCTTGAATCACTCTCTACCATCTTTATTATACCTTTCTGGATCTCATAAGGACTCTTTGCCAATGGTTGCACTACTTCATCTTTGGTTTGTTGTGTTGAAATCATGTATTCATTAGGCAAAATAACATCGGTTTTCATTTTTGTATCACTTGCGCCAAAAACTTGTAATTTAGCTTTTGTAGTGGCCATTCCAATGTCACTTACAGCCTTACACATGTATGTCCCTTCCAAACTTTTGGTAGCTTTTCTTATTTCACACGTCGTTCTGTTATCCTTACTTTCAATAATATAATTATCGTCGGTTCGAATCACTTTGTCATCTTTATACCAGAGTATTTCTAAAAAAAAGGAAATTTCATTTAAGATACTTTTTTCAATTATTTCAAAAAACAAAATCCTTCCACCCACATTTTATAATAGAAAGTTCTTATTTCTGGATCTCATAAAATTGTTGTGGTATTTAAAATAAACCTACCTGGTGGTGGATTTCCGCTATACTTAGCTTCAAAAACTACGGTTTCATTTTCTTGAACACGTTCGCCTAATATGTGCTTAACGAATGTTGGCACAGACTGTGTGGCTGTAAATTAATAATCATGTTTTGTTATTTGATATACTAAAAATCATCATACTACTGTAAATGCAAATAGTAATTATAATTGATTGAACATAAAACAAAGAGAAACCAAAAAACATAATTAATATTTATTAACTTTAATAACTGCCACAAAAGGGTTATAAAAAAAATTATGAACGCTCTTGTTTAAGGACTTGCGAAATGCGTGATTTTAACGTTATAACATATTTTCTAACTTCCGTGCGGGCATAGCCGCAAACAACAGCTAAGTAATAGAACATATAACTAACTACTTAACGTAAAAATGTTTTTACTTTGCTTGAACATATTGTTTTGTTTAACTGTAGATGCCTTAATGTTTCAAAGTTGTTTTTAAAAAACTAACCTCCGAGATTTGAGATCGCATCTACCTAAATTCACATACCTTTTAAAGCTGCTTGTAACTCTTCCATATGTGTAACCCATTCTGGTTTTCTGTAGTGCTTCGTTCCAATAATACCTTAAAGATATTAAAATTTATAATATATTCGTATATGTTTGACCTATACCTGGACCTGGTCCATACCTGGACTACCATCATTTATTTAAGATTCCGAAAATACCTAACTACATAATTAATAAATTAATCTCTTAAAATAAAATTATCTCTTAAATCAGTAGTGAAGGTTATTTTTGTGTTAGCTTTGTATTCTATGTGATCATACATTTTTTTTTAGGTGACCAACTATTTCGTAAAATACATTAGCAGATCTTAGTATGTAGTTAAAACATCACTATATTCTTAAAAATATGTCATTTTTTAAATTGTTGTATCATTTGATACAACATAAAGAACAACTGTAGAAATAACATTGTATTTACATAGTTAAGTTGTATTATGTGTTACATGTTTCGAGGAGATTGTTAGTTCGAAAAAACTGATAATAAGGATGGGAAAAGTTTCAATATTTTTTAACCGGAGCATCTATGTAGAAAATGCTGAAAATTGGGAATTCATTAAGTAATTAATAATATATTTATACAAAAATAAATAAGAACCAGACGCATAGTATCCAATGCTATAGAACTTACTATCCACAGACAATGCAGCTATTGTGCACGTTACCCCAAGGGGATTAAAAGCTTCAAATTTAATTTCTCCGGTGTCATCTTGATATACCTCAGGCATGATCAATATAGATGTTCCATCTTCTAATTCTTCAATCTGGTATTCATGAGAATGTTTTATTTCTGTCCCACCTTTGAGCCATCTCACTTCAGGCTTTGGTAGACCCACTGCCTTGGCTTCTAGTCTGTTCATAAAAGGAAGTCATGAGACCAGGGAGCTTGTGATTAATGAAGAATTAAATTAAAATTATTATTATTAAGAATTAAATTAAAATTCAACTTAAGCCAAGAAAACATTATGATTATAATTATATGGGACGGTATTCATGCATGCATGTACGACTGTATATATAAATATGTGTGTGTAGTTTGTTTTTTAATCTCACGCTGTTCTCAACTCAAGAATTACATACTTTTTCTACCTTCTAACAACCCATAAAATCTATTTTACACGGTATAGTAACAATTGATAAATACTTACATTACGTTGCACTTCAGAGTCTAAGACGTTGAAACCCGCCTATTCTCAATATCCCGCAAAGTGAAATTAAATTGGAGAAAAAACAATTTGCCTCTCAGTCATTCCATCTATACAATACATTAAATAGCAGATCAAGCAAACAATACACACACGCCATGTAAACCTTATACTTTATAAATTATTGCATACTTTTATTGTCTATGTGGATGAACGGGCCACCCCGTAACACAGGCTTTCGAGCCTCACACGGGGTTCTTGACACTTTTTTATTTGACAATTGGATAAGAACAAAAGGTTTTTGATTTTCGTTTTTGACAGCTAACAGAATAAAATAACATAGATACTAATTACATAAACTGTCTACCTTGTCAGCTCTCCTTCAACAGTTTTGACAACTGTTGGTAAAGCCTTCACAATTTTCGGCGCAAACTCTTCTATGTCGCTGGTTTTCTGTTAAACAATAATATTGATTGTTAATGAATTAATGAGTATCAAAATCTGGATAAATTAGACTGGAAATCTAACTAAGAGTGCTGTTCTAAGTTTTATAAGGTATGCAGCTTTTGCTCTATTTGCTCTGTTTTCTTACCCTTAGGATTACATTTTTTTCAAATTTATATGTGTCTGTTCTGTAAAAAGTTATACGTGGACATACATTATATATATATATATATATATATATATATATATATATATATATATATGCATTTTTTTGTTTGTGTGCAAATAAGTGTAAGTAAAATAGTG
>DWEM01002383.1:0-12146 GCA_018245935.1 Agara belti belti
CATAAGAAAAATATTAAAGAAATCCAAACCACATATGTTACTGTAATAGTTAGATATACTGCATTTTATGAATGTTAATATCTTAACTTTTCGGGCTGGGGTGGGGGAAGGCTGAGTTTGCACCCCAAAACCCTCGCCCTGGCTACGCCAGTGCACTATTTATCCAATACTAATGTTTAGTAAGGTGTTACCTTGTCACTAAATTTTTCCGAACAATTTTTGCATTTGTAAAACTGATCACCATACTTATTGAAATGTACTCGGACTTGGTGCGATTCTCTATCCGTTTCATTCCAGAAGAGTGTGGGACAAAACCTGCACTTGAACCCCAAATGAGGGCTGAAGCAATTGTCATATTCTATCGACTCCCAATGTTCAGTCAAATGCTTCCTCGTCTCTACGCGGCTATTGAATTCCTCATCACAGAACTGGCACACCCACAAGTCTTCGAAATCGCCTAACTCTTCAAGAACATGAGACTCCAAATCGTTGTAAGTTTCGAATGTGGTTGCACAAATTCTACAAGAGAATTCCGGCACTGACTTCACACTGTGTATTTTGCTCATATGAAAGAGAAACGCTTGGGCAAATTGAAACTTAGCATCGCACAGAGGACATTCTATATCCATCATAACATCGTTCTTGGCGTCTTCCTTTTCAATATTAGAATTTTCGGGCACCAACTTCTCTGCGATGTTGTTTAAAATCTGTTTAACATATTCAAAGTAAGATTTCTGGAGTACGATCACTTCTGTTAGAGTTATATCGAAGTCTTCGGCGGCGTTAAAATCTTGACACTCTTCTACAGTTTCATTCTGATTGTCAAATTTGTTTGAATTCTCCTGATCGTCTTTTGGCTCTATGTCTTCAGACGATTCATTTTTGATTTCCACAACCAGAGACTTTGTTGGATCTATCATTTCACTTTGACTGTTCTCTTGGCTGTTTTCAATAGACTTCGGTTCCATGTCTACGTAGCCAAATGCGTTTAGACCTTTTAATTGTCCATCGATAAATTGGGAGCTAACTTCGGCACCGTGAACCGTGAAAGGTGCATCAGTGCCGGATATGATGCTGGTGATACATTTCAATGTGAAGTGATGGAAACCCATGTAATGATTGAAGAATGTGGAAGTCAAATTGTTAGATTTGGAGCATAAAAAGCAATGGAATTTTGGTATTTTCTTGACTTCAATTTCCCATAGGTTGTCATCATTTTTACTGGCCACGTTAGTTACGTTATGCTTTTGAAACACGTGTGTGTCGTACGGCTCCCCAACGGGCACTCGAAAGTGACAAAGCCGACAGTGTACCAAATTATGTACTGTACTAAGATGTTGTCGGAGGTCCTTTTCTGTTTGGAATGTCCTCACACATTGGGAACATGGCCACGGTGTGTGGAACTTGACATGATCATTCCAACTCTCTCTATCACCGACAAAATATCTGAAAACATAATTGATTTACTCCGGTCCCTTTAAACTATTTGCCACAGTGCACATATCATTGAAACCTAATATAAACAGTGACAACCATGACTGTAATAATTTGAAACACGCTAAACCAAAGAAATGAGAGTGCAAAGAAGAAAGTTTAAAAAACTATGCATTCAAAACAAAATTAAGTAACTGGCTGAAACTATCAGAGTTCTAAATGGAATATGAGCATAAAATTAATTTATAATAACAATACTATCCACATACTAATAATAGATCATTGGAAAGTAGTATTGAATACCATTAATTTTGTTACATATATCATAAGATTTAAATTCAGTCATAAATTTGTTGAAACACCCAAACACCATGTTAAATCATATCATTGTTTTACTAGTTACTTATTTCACAAATACATCCAATTTCCCATATCAAAATCCAGGGGACCATTAAAACTAATCAACAATAGGACAATTTGATCTATTCTAGACTACCATAGTCTGAGGTTAACAACGCCAATGAATGACATCTTTGAAAATGTATGACATTCAAGAAGTGAAAGTTTATTTTTATGGAATATAATTATTTGAATTTGAACTTTTCCAGTACCCCTCTCAACTAGTGAAGGGTTGCTATCTGGTGCGGAATCTACTATTATACTTTTACAAGGGTCAACAGTGCGTGCGTGCCAATACATGGGATAATATTATGTGTCCTAAAAAACTATAGACCATAATGAGTCTTTAATATACTTAAAGATTACCTGCAAATACCACAAAAGTCCTTCCTATGATTAAGAACATAATGCACTACCATTTTGGAGCGGTTTATAAACCAATCTGTGCAAAGGAGACATTTATAGGGTCCAGTTGGGTTCAAGTCTTTTAAATACAGCCAAACATCTGACGGCCTATCTATTACTGTCGGTGTAGTTATAATGTTGAGTTTGCGATTTATTTTAATCGTTAAAGATGACTTTTTTGACGGAGTTAACTTGTGTCTTTTCGAACCCTTCTCTTCCAGCTTATAAAATTCACATTCGGAATTATCATTATTTATTTTCTTAGCAGCTGCCAAAACGGATAAGGGTTCGTCGTCTGAATCATCGGATGCCATATCGTATTACTACCTCGAGAACCTAATATGTAATTTAAGGCCACAAGTGTTTAAGAGAATTAATAAAATTTTGTTTAATAAACTGGCTTATTAGGGCGACAAGCAAAATTGTATCTGTGTAATGTCTATCAAGATCAAGTGTCTAAAAACTAAATATTGACATAGTAGTGTTGTTACACTCGGGGAATAATAATCGATATTATAATCTGATTCTTTAACCCGTATAGAATTTATTAATATAATATATGTACTGCCAAAATATGTCTGAATATACCATAAGCTACCTTTAATATGTAAAATTATTCTTATCTTATTTATTTATTTTGGACCAACCATAGAACATCAATGGTATTAATTTGTAATCACTTTCATCACGAACTTTTCATTTAACGCAACACTAATAGACCATAAATATTAAAAATAATATTATTAACACGAAATCATTACAATACGTATGTTTTAAGTACCTTTGTAGTAAATTACAATATTATTTAAAAATTATGAACCTAATATACATATTTAGGACTCAAGTTTGTTTATAATATTATAATATGCAGATAAAATTCTATGAAAAAAGTTCTGTGTGAAATGAATCGTTTAAGAAATATGTCCTCTCGTGGCAGCCATTTTATAGAAATCAATTTGTCTATGGTGAGATCTAAAGAAAGGTGAAGCTAAACAAAAGGGTAGCATGTAGATAGCAATTACTAAAATAGAAGTGAATTATATTGTAATACTGACTTATTAGATGTATTTTTAGGACAGAAGTAAACTAGTACTCAAGTTGTATTACATGTGTATCATACAAGTAAATAAAATGAAGCACAATGCATCGTGTAATGGTGGCCATTAGGAGTAATAATTATGTGTATTGGCATACTTACTGCCTTACGGACCGTCAGACTTACGTCTAAAAGGAAACTTTAGTGAATGTCTATGAAGTTATTGTTGAACAATATGTAATCGAGTGACAGTTTTGTGTGTTGTGAGTTCGCGTATCGAGGAGCCAGTGAGACAGGTGATTCCGCATTACCATGGCTCAGACTCAAGGGGAGGTTCAAGTGGGCACGCCGAACCAACCCGTGAAAGACAAAGATATATACGCGTGTTTGCCGGATATGCGTACTAACGGCCCCCTGGGAACCGACGAGCCGTGTCCAGGGGGTGAGGAACTTCGGTGGCTGCCAGCACAGGCCACTGATAGAGATCTTGTAATGTATCTTCGAGCTGCGCGCTCCATGGCGGCTTTTGCCGGAATGTGCGACGGTGGCTCGCCTGACGATGGCTGTGTCGCGGCCAGTCGTGACGACACTACGATCAACGCGCTGGACGTTCTACACGACTCTGGCTACGATCCTGGACGTGCGCTGCAAGCACTCGTCAAGTGCCCAGTTCCCAAAGGCATAGAAAAAAAGTGGTCCGAAGAGGAAACTAAACGATTTGTCAAGGGTATCCGTCAATTTGGTAAGAATTTCTTTAAAATTAGAAAAGACTTACTTCCCCATAAAGATACTGCGGAGTTAGTTGAGTTTTATTATTTGTGGAAAAAGACTCCTGGTGCTAGTAGTAATAGACCACATAGGAGACGAAGACAAGCTTCATTAAGACGTGTACGTAATACTAGAAATTCGCGAGCTGGAACACCTAAAGAGCAAACTCCAGAAGCCACACCAACAGTGCCTGAAACAAATGGTTCAAGACCTTCCCCTAATCCTAAGGAAGCTGGAGAAATGAGTTCAGTGACAGAGGATGAAAATTCAGAGGAAGATAGTGATTCCAGAGATGCCGGTGATCTTGCTAAAGCAGATGTTAGTAGAACATGTGACAATCCAGAGGACTCACCAAGTCGGATGAGAACTAGGAATAAGTCTAAAGAGCAAATTACACCTAATGGCAAGAAGGGACAGGATGAAAGTGATAGTGATTCTAAGACCAAGAAACCCATCAAAACTATTACTCAAAGTAATCTAGTAAGTACAAATAATACACCTGAAAAGGTATTGTCATCGCCAGTCAACAAGGATCCCAAAAAGAAAGTTGTCAATGGTAAAGTGGATGTTTCAAAAGTTAAAAAACGCCTTCCAGACGATGGAAAGATCGAAGGAATCATGGATGGTGATGTACAAATGAAAAAGAAAAGGGCTGATAATCCACCAGAAAGTCCATCTGAAAGTCTTACAAATGATAGTTTTCCTGCAATGGATGAGACTGAAAGTGCAGAACCTGAACCAGAGGCATGTGACTTTAGTTTCAATAAGATTGATAAAGAAAATCCAGAACAGAATAAAGAACCTGATACTGAACAAATTAAATCTATGGAACATCAGGTTAAAACAGAAGCTGTTGAACCCACTATTAAAATTGAGAAAGATCCACTACCACCAATGTTCAAGGTTATATCTGAAAAGGAAGATAGACCTGCATTAGACCTTAAAACTGATACTAATACACATAAAAACCTGGAAACTATTGAACCTAGACCACTTGCAATGTTTCCTAAAACTGAGCTCATTATTCCTAAAGTGACTCCTATGTCTACTGATGTAATGGATAAAATTAAAATAAAAGAAGAAATAGATCCCGAAGAACAACTCCATAATCTGCAGAAGGATGATTTCCCAAAAGATCCTCTTTCACACAGTTACTCTGGCCATCCTATGAACCAACAAAATAAACCACTGAACTTAGAGAATACAAACTTCTTTGTAAAAGACAGCCATATATATAATCCAAAACTGTCGCATGGTATTAAAATTGAAGGTGTTCCTAATAATATATTTAATCCTATGAACATTACAAAGGAAAATTCAATTATAAGAAACGCCAAAGACTATAGTGGTGGAATGCCTCCATTTTCATACCCTGCTAATATTAATTTTGCAAGTGACTCTAATAAACTTAATCCGCATATGAATCCGTTAAAGACTGTTATTAAATTAGAACCTCGAGATGAAGCTAGTGAAATGAAAAGTCAAAATACTCCTGAAATTTTCACAGCTACAATATCTACTGCTAGTAAAGTGGACTCTCCAACTGCACCAAGATTAGATAATCTGCAAAGAATAAGTCCATCACCAACAAATGCTCGTGGAGCGTCTCCACCTCATATGGAACATCCTCCTACATCTAATACTGAACCTGCCTCGCCTGCTAATTCCCAAGAAATGAAATCACAAGAAGCTGAGGTTGAAGATAAACAACCCACCGATTTAAAAACTCAGTCTGGTGCTAAACCTGAAAGCCAGAACTCTAGTATTAGACCACCAATATTTCCAACTCCAATTCGACCAGAAACTCTTAACATTAGGTCAACGGAAATACCAAAT
This sequence comes from Agara belti belti, assembly GCA_018245935.1. Taxonomy (NCBI): domain Eukaryota; kingdom Metazoa; phylum Arthropoda; class Insecta; order Lepidoptera; family Hesperiidae; genus Agara; species Agara belti. The sequence goes on from DWEM01002383.1 coordinate 5,879, forward strand.
ACAACAATTCCAGGTCAGAGTATGCCGCCACCTCTTAGTCAACCATCCATTACTGGTTTGCTCCCACCAGGGCCTTTAATATCAGTTGGAAGTGGTTCAAATGTTGGACCTTATGGATTTATGCCAACTGCATTGTATGGCCATCCTGGTCATCCAAGTCATCCAGGACTTGATAAACCTGGTTCAATTCCTCCTCTGATGCAACAAGTTCCTCCATCTCATGGTCATCCAGCAAGTAATTTAATTCCACCACAATCAAATCAGAATGATTCATCTATGCCTCAAGATCTAAAAATCAAACAAGAAGTTCCTGACAATATGCCAGCTAACTTAACGACACAAAATGTGTCAGATCCATTGCAATCATTAAAAGAAGTTAAAGTTCCAGGTTACCCCATTGGAAGTGCAATAGCACAGCATTTAAGTTCAGAAAGAGATCGAGAATCGATATCAAGTATTGATAACAATAGCAGACCGCCAAGTCAACCAACAAATGAGAGCACAAATGTGCCTAGTGCATTCTTGGGACCAAGAATAGAAAGTATAAAGAAAGAACCGGATTTTTCACATCAACCTCATATAACTCCAGTGTCAACAAGTCAAAGCAGTGGTTCAGAATCGACCAGTACAATACCACCAGTAAAAAGTCCTCATACACCTACACCTATTAAAAGTCAACCAATTCACAATGGAACTCCGGGCCATGCTCCCCACCCTTCAGCAACAACATCTCCATTTTCGAGACATTTAACTAGTCCTTCACAACCTAGACAAATATCAGCATCCCCAGTTCAACCTAATACCCCAGTGTCTCATTCTGCTCTTAATCTAATGAACCATACACCACTCTCAATACCGGCGACAATACCTGGACCAGTTATGCATTCAGGGCAACAACCAGGACCACACCCACATCCATTTGCTTCACATCTTCATCATCCTCATCATCACCTTTTACATCCGTCAATATTTCAACTGTCTGCAGCAGCTGCTGCACATGCCATGCACCCTTACTATCCCCATCCTCATCCTGGTTACTCAATGCCCTATCCATATCCCTATGGACCGTTACCTCAGCCTCATCCCATACCTCCTATGCATCCATCGTCTAGTACGCCAGGAAGGCACGACCCAGTAAAACCATCAACAATAGAATCTACTACAATGCTTAGCTCTCATCATAGTACAAGTTCTTCGGTGACCACAAGGTCACTTAGAGAAATATCTGAAAGCACTGATGATCCGAGGAATCCAAATGCAACAGAAAGGCATCAATTACATGAGACAACAATGACTCACCATCATTCAACAAGTCACCATAGTGCTGTCCATACAAGTACAGAAAAACAACCACCCCATGCCGGAGGTGGCACAAATCACACTCTTTCAATTTCACATTCAACTTCAAGCAGTTCTTCTCAGTCTATTCAGCACAAAATTAATACACAACAAAAAAGTAGTTCACATTCTAGTTCTCCCCATCATTTATCAGCAAGTGTATCTCAGACTACAAGTTCATCTTCTAGTGTCAATGTAACAAATAATCATAATCATACTCATCACCATTCTCATCATCTTGCTCATCATCCAGAGAGATTATCACCTGCTGACTCTATGCTTCTGAGGCATCATCCCAAAATGCTTTCTGGTAACCCGAATCATCTAATGATTCAACCTCCTTCAATGGGCCATCCAATGGGTTTAGGTTTACCTCCCGGTCCTGGACCAAGTTCAATTGAAAGTCTTCGGCTGCATGCTCAAGCAGCAGCAGCGTTACAACCTACACATCCTAGATCAGGGTCACCACATCAACTTCCACATGGACATCCACATTTGAGAGGTCCTCCAAGACCAATACCTGATGATAATCCGGAACTTAAATTAGAAACGCAATCACAACCGGAGGAAGAAGAAATCCCAAGTCCAGCACATATACCGCATGGTCCAAGCCCAGAACCAAAAATCGAGGATACTGAATGTCATCGATCACAATCGGCTATATTTTTGAGACATTGGAATCGAGGCGATTATAATTCATGTACGCGAACAGATTTAATATTTAAACCAGTTCCAGAGTCAAAACTTGCCCGTAAACGGGAAGAAAGACTGAGAAAACAAGCCGAACGAGATAGAGAAGAAAGAGAAAAGATAGCTCAACAGGCTCATAGGAAAATAGCAACACCTGAGAAACCTGAGACGAAACCACCATCCAGAGGTGCTATTGAAACGATAACTTCACCTTACGATAGATTTCCCCGTCCCCCTGGATATCCTGACACGCCTGCTCTACGTCAGCTGTCAGAGTATGCGCGACCACATGCCGGATTTAGTCCAGGGAATTTACCACGACATTGCATGGATCCGATGCTTCAATATCAGCTGAGCTCCATGTATGGTGCGGCTGGTGCGCGAGAACGGCTGGAGCTCGAACACTTAGAAAGAGAAAAGCGAGATAGAGAGATAAGAGAGTTGAGAGAACGGGAATTGAATGACAGATTAAAGGAAGAGTTGTTGAAAAACAATGTCGGCCCTCGAGGATTAGACCCTCATTGGTTAGAAATGCATAGAAGATATGGTATGCCACCACCACCTCCTCAAGGTGCAATACCTGTACAATTTGGCCTGTACCCGCCGGGACACGGACCGGCTTCGCTCTCACAATTAGAACGTGAACGTTTGGAACGACTCGGTATTCCTCCGGCGGGTGCTGGAGGTCCACCGCCTTCAGTTCCTGTGACCGGTGCGCCTCCGCATCATCCACATCATCCGCACCCGGGAGTTGCAGCGGCACAACTCGAGGCGGCCGAGAGACTCGCATTAGCTGCGGATCCTATGGTGAGGTTGCAAATGGCCGGCATCAATCCAGAGTATCACGCGCACACTCACGCCCACACACACGCCCATTCGCATACTCACTTACACCTACACCCGGGCCAACAGGCTGCACAGGCGCAACAGGAAGCGTTAGGCTTAGGTCTCGGGGCTGGTGCACCCTATCGCCCCCTCGCCCATCCCGACCTGCTGAGCAGGCCGTACGCCGAACAGCTGGCGCACCAAGCGGCTGCTCACGAGCAACTCCAAAGACAATTGCTCTTGGAGCGCGAACGAGGCTACCTACACCCGGCACACCACGAAGACTTCCTGCGCCAGCAGCGTGATCGAGAGTTGAAGGTGCGTGCGTTGGAGGAGGCGGCGCGCGGATCGCGTCCTTAGTGTCATCGTAACAAAGTTAACACGATGGGAACGAAACCATTGTAAAATAAAAAGTGTTCACACTAGTGTTGCGCAAAACGAACGTTTTCGGTGTGACCTATACCTGTAATTTATATTTATAACTTAATATTTAAGTTTTTATAATATTTTTTATAGTTGCATGGTCATGTAGTACGCTTGTTTTCCATGCTCAAGTTTATTTCTTAACTACTAGTCATAATTAAAGATTATTATTTGTGAGAGACTAGATGAAAGTCACACATTTTTATATAGAGTGCTGTTAGTTTAAATTATTGTTTATATTTTTAATAATAAGTTAAGGGTGGGTGCTGGTGTACATTCATGTGAATGGACCACGTGACTATTGTAATCGTTTATGAGATGAATAAACGGCGTTTTATGTTCGTGACGTAATAATAATTTCAAAATGTATATTTTAATGAACGTTTATCAACAAATAAGACAAGCGTAAAGAACTTCGACTTGCCTTTGTAAACGACTTGCCTTTTCACTTGTAATCGGGGTATTTAAAACATCTATAGTATTCTTATATAAATGCAGAGTTCAATATGTGGTGTATACATTGATTTTTAATTTTAGACACTTTTAAACATTTACTGCATAGTTGTTAAAACAATTATTAACTAACAGAAATCTTCGCTGATGGGAATTATATTATGTTGCAAGGTGGCCGCACAGTTTGTAAAGTTAATTACGTTCACATATCACTATATAAAGATCTCGCGAGACGCTCGTTGAAAAATAAAATCAATTCATCCGATACTTATTGCTGTTGACCGAACGCAATAGTTCTTCGATTAAAGAGCCAGCTTAAATTGAAAGGTGAAAAATGGCCGACCTTGCGAGATCTTGAGATCATTGATACCATTAATAAAATCATAAAAGTGTATTTTTGTTTCACGTAACTCGTTCAGGACAGTTCCATTTTTGTAATTGAACATTATGACTGCTAATGATACGTTGCAATGTTATAAACCGTGTTTTATGTTCTCCCATCATAATTAAACAACTCTAAGCTTTCTAAAAGTCGCACACTCTTTTTTTATATATATAATGGAAGTTCCAATGTTACGATAACCATAAACTTAAATGTCTGAGTAGTTTTATTTCTGTATCTTCAATGACTATTGGAATATTCTCTACGTTATTATAGTAAAGTGACTCGACACTTTGTACGGGCCAACTTTTTTTTGTATAGCGTTATACTTGACGCTCGTGAGTGTTGCAAGCCAAGCGTGGCAACTTATCTTTTGTTTCGAAACCGTATTGAGAACATTTTTAACTCATTTCGCGATTAAGGAAACCATTATTTACATAATAAATCACCGTGCAGTATTAACGAGCAAAACGCGCCAATCCGCCTGAAATACTCCCTATCTTATGTAGAGAGAACTGTTTATATGAAACAACATATTACTAACGGTCATAACAAAGTACTGTTACAAGTTTGTATGGCCCATTAGTTTCGCGTTTAAATTTAATTGGAACCTGAGGAAGTACAAAATTTAATTGTTTCAGCGAAATGTATAGGTACAGCCTCGGATGTGTTTTGGCGGCGGAATTGTTTTTAATGAGTTCCATCTGTTGTAATGGCGTCTTTACATTATGATCATTGTATCGTTAAATGTATCACAGTGCGGACTGATTTTTAATGCAATTTAATTTTTTTTTTTTACAAAACGAAGAACATACGATACAAACAAAACAAAATTTAGTTTTTTTAAATAAATTGAAAGCGAAGCATTTCCTCTCTTTGACTGTATTCTTCCGACTTTTCGCTAATGAAATTATGAATTAATAATTATGTGGTTAAATATGTAAATTTATAGAATTTGTAATTTTCACCCAATGTACACATTCAAATTCTATTGCACCATATTGTAATATAAATCCCTTTGTAACAAATAGATCATATTAGAGTTGAGATAAAATAAAAAAAATTATAGATTATACTAGATTAAATGAAAATTCACGAAATCGCTTAGTAGGTGTTATGTTAATAATGCCATAGTTACTTTCCGATATTTAAAAAAGAAAGAGAAATGAGTATTATTTTTAGAGACAAATTATATCTTTTAATTAAGAGGTTGCGTGTCGGTTTAAAACTTCATTTATTTAGACAATAAGGTAAAATGGATGTCTTAGTGCTTTTGTGTAAATTTTTTTGAATAATATATGTGGAAAAATCATTCCCTTGTTTCAATACCCATACCAAAAATCTGACTAAATAGTGGCGATTTGAATGTAAGCTAACAAAATAATTCATAGTTAAGTAATTTCCCGTATTAGATGATAGGTTTGTTGAATACTGGACAAATTCAGAATAATTAGTAGAACTCTGATACTTCGTAAATATCCGAATTTTGTTGCAGTGGAAGTGGCTTGTAACGTTGTAAAACATTGGGGTATTATGCTAGTTTCGGAAATTATAGGTTCATAAAATACAAATGAATTAGCCACATAGATAAAATGTAAGGAACAATGTAATTTGTCTGTAAGTAATATCAACGCATTTATTATTGTTGATAAGCGTAATCGTGTCTATTGCCTATTCTAGTATTTTACGATTTTAATGTATTATTTATCTTAAAAAGAAGCAGTGTAATCCTCTATGAGAATAGTTACAGACGTTGATAGCATACACCGAGCAAAAACTTGAAATTTTTACTTAGTAATCCAGCTTAGAAAAAGTAATTAAACCTCATTAACATACGCTAGGAACTTTGGTCTAAACTTCCTCGCCGGATGCCAGGAAGTTAATTATATTTTGGTGTAAGAGATTACAGTTAACCCCTAAAATCAATGGGATTTGTAAGATTTCTAGCTAAGAACTTTTACAGGGTTTCAATAATTTCGATGTGAAACGTCTATTGCCGCATCTTGAGGGTGAGGGCTTTTTTCCTGTCTCGCGAGTACAAGCCCGCGAGCAATTATGTGTATACAGCATTAGTGTTAAATCTATATCTATATCTATACTAATATTATAAAGAGGAAAGATTTGTGTGTTTGTGTATGTAACGAATAGGCTCAAAAA
>DWEM01002384.1:0-12144 GCA_018245935.1 Agara belti belti
ATGTATCGTAACCTTAGTCTGGAAGGCTGGAAGTGTCTAAAGCCACAAACCTGTACAAGGTGATGTTACTTCGGTATTAAAATTACTCCTTATATGCCTTCTACATCAGTACAATGTTAAATAAATTTTGTAAATCACATCTCCAAAAGTACTCATACATACCATTTGAACATTTATCAGACAATCTTACGGAATGTTTATATTCATAGCATTTTTTTTAAACAATAATATAACTAAATATACAATGTGCAATATACACAATATACAATATACAGTATACTAAATATACAACAAACCAAATAAACAATGACCATTTATATAAAAAAAATGCAGTATTGATCAATATTTTCAGATGCAACCATATATGTTGGTGGGCTTGATGATAGAGTCTCAGAGAGCTTGCTATGGGAGCTCTTTGTGCAAGCTGGACCTGTTGGTGAGGCCTAACTATTTAATATGTAACTTAATTGCTTTCTGTCACAAAGCATTAATGATAGAATTTTTCTATTTTAATTATATTTGAGTGTATTTCACACTTACTTGCTGTTTAATATAGTCTCTGGGACATCATGGGTTTTTTCGACTCTTTAATTGGTCCGCTGTTATTCCTGTTCTCCTCTTATACAGAGAAGGATTTAGGCCATAGTCTATCAAGCAGCCCAAGTGCAGGTTGGTAGACTTCACACACCTCAGAAAATATACACTTTACAACATCTCTAACCTGTGCAGGTTTCCTATTGGCTATTTGGTATATAGATAGTATGCATAAGGGAGTTGTACACCTTTTAGTGAACTATGGCATCCAACAAACCACAATGATTGCTACGAAACGATGAATGTTTTTTCAACAAGGAAACTCGTCTAATAAATATTTTAAATTCTATGTTACTGCTCTCGCTTTCCAGTTAATGTTCATATGCCCAAAGACAGAGTAACGCAGAGCCATCAGGGATATGGTTTTGTAGAGTTCATGGGGGAGGAAGATGCCGATTATGCTATTAAGGTATGCCAAGTACCATTTTATTACATATACCATTGTCTATGCATAAAGAGAGTGATGAATGTAGACAAACTGTGTCAGGTTTGCAAGGACAGAGATAATTGGCACTCGGTGCTTTCTGCATACCCCATTAGGGACTTGGCATTGTTATGTATGTATGTAAATACCATTGTACACATTGGAACTTTTTATCGCTTTCTTATTACCATATTACAATGGTGTCATATGGTAATCACAGTAAATGGAAAACCATATTCCACCTACAAGAAAAGCATTGCTAAAAGTGCTGTTATGTAACAACTGCAAGTATGTCATCATTGAACCTAAGTATATAACGTTATCTGTTTTTTAACTCTGTTAGTGTTATTAATAAAAAATATCACTTTTATAGGTTATGAATATGATAAAACTTTACGGCAAGCCAGTCAGGGTGAACAAGGCGTCAGCACACCAGAAGAACTTGGACGTCGGTGCCAATGTATTCATTGGAAATTTGGATCCCGAAGTCGATGAGAAACTACTTTACGACACATTCTCCGCTTTCGGAGTTATATTACAGACACCAAAGGTTATTTCAAATATTTCATCTCAATTAATCTACATTTGAAATTGTTGCATATGTATGTACATACTAGCTTTTATTTCAGCGAAATTTTGGAAGTGAACCCCGAAGATTGTTCTAAAAATATATATTTATTTTATTGTACAGTGCCACATAGTTTTAGCCTTCAGCAATTATATTTTAAGTATATAAAAGTTTCGTTTAAAATAAATGGTATAGTGGACGTTTTTTCCAACATTATGTTTATGTAGCAAATTTTGACCAGAAAAGTAATGAATTTTCAAAGTTGTGCCTTTCCTTGTTAGTTACTAACTATTAATTTAATTTTTAATTTTCAGGTAATGAGAGACCCAGAGACCGGTAACTCAAAAGCATTCGCGTTCATAAACTTTGCATCTTTCGAAGCTTCTGATGCGGCGATAGAGGCAATGAATAACCAATACCTGTGCAATAGACCCATATCAGTTTCATATGCGTTTAAAAAGGATGTCAAAGGAGAGAGACATGGATCTGCTGCTGAGAGGTAATACAATACAAAACAATATAGTACAATACAGTACAATACAATAACTCTTTTTTGCACACCACATACACCAAGCTACAAATAATAGGACCGATATAAGAAGTAGACTTCGACTATATTGAGTAACAAAATCTAGAACAGTGTTTCCCAAACATTGTTCTGCCATGACCCGGTAATTTTGACACTGCCCCTTTGTGACCCACCCAATACTTTTAATTTAAACCCAAGCTGGTTTCATTAGGTAAAATAATACACATTTATTAATAGTAAAAACGTTTTATTAGTACTAAATACTTTGGTATCGCCTATTTAGTTACTAAATTTCAGTGCGAAGTATGGAGTTATTTATTATTTTTATTATCATTTTTAAAACAAGGTGCAGGGTTGCGACCCGGCGAATGGGAAACACTGCTAGAAAACTATACAGTGATATTTTTACAAATGTGTATCAATTATATTATAAACATTGTGCAAATTGTTTATAAAGTAAATGAGACAAGCGATATCAGGAGATATGAATATGACCAATGTATAGTTCTTGAAGACAATTTTCAACATTCAAATATTTATACTTACATTGTATGTCTTACATTACATTGTATATCTTAAGTTAAGATTTATCGTAAAATGACATCTTATTTTTTCTGTTTTTTAATAATTTATCTTTGTAGAATAGGTACTATGATTTGCAATAGTCAAGTACTGTTAGATTCTTAGGCCTCTAGTATAATGAAGAGCATAATATTTTTTTTATATCACATTGAAAATCATCTCCGATACTGGTGTGTATGCATGGAGGGAGTGATGACTGTAGACGAGGCACGTCAGGTTTGTAAGGATAGAAGTATTTGGTACTCGGTGCTATCTGCCTACCCCGATAGGGATCTAGCGTGATGGTATGATGGTAATAAAAAATCATAATTTTATATTCCAGGTTATTGGCTGCCCAAAACCCTCTGTCTCACGCGGACCGTCCGCATCAGTTGTTCGCGGACGCGCCGCCAACCATTATGGGGACAATCCTAATGGCGCCTCCGCCACCCCCTGCGCCGTCTCCAATGCCGCCAACTGGACCGCCCATGAATGCTCGGCCGCCTCCCCCGTTGCCAATGGCTGCTCCGCCTCCTCCACCAACCTCCATGCCGCCTCCGGGGCCACCCCCGCCCCCGGGCCCGCCACCTCCGCCTCCCCCATTCCATCACTTCCCACCACCACCGTTTGGACCTCCGGGCTTTGGTCCCCCGCCGCCCCCTGGTGCGCGTCCACCTCCTTGGAGACCACCCCCACCATCTTTCAGGCCGCAATTCCCACCAAGAGGACCCCCACCCTTTGGGCATCCTCCCTTCCCCCCGCATCATCCGCCTGAACCAAATTATAATTATTAAATGTAATTAAAGCAATAAATAATGTTTGTACATTTCATTTGTTTTATTTAATTTTGGTATTAATTATGATAATTAGGTGCCCCCTGTGAAAAGTGATACAACTTGGTTTTTAATAATGTGCTTTTTTTAGTGTATTTGCTTCAGAAAGAAATGCTCGACCTGTATATCTAATTGACATTTTAATACACCTCATAATACAGAGATAGTATGGTACAAGTACAAGGCAGAAAACTTATTTTCTACTTAATGTAGTTATGTAAAAGTATATAATGCACTATTTTTGTTATAGTACTATAAATTTTATAAAAAATAGTTATTATCGAAATAAGCGCCATCTACAATTAAATAACGTAATGCAAAGCTTGCGATAGTCATGACATCTGTTAATAGTTTAGATAACTATTTACTAGTACAGCCGTCATATTCTGTGATAGTATACACTTTACTCAGTAGGTGGCACACAAATCTGTACCTATTAAAATACAATTAAATGTCTTTTCAACTAGGTACCTAATAAAATTTCATTCCAAATTTATTTAAAAATAATTAAATAGTAAATTACTTAATATTATAATCTAATTAAGACAATAAATTTAATATACACCTACACGAGAAATATTTTTTTATATTACATTTACATCCTAGTATTCTAGCAACTTCGGCACGTATAAGTAACTAATGTATATTATTTACCATCTAATATTAAAATTCCGACCATCTCTCACCCAAATCTCATAATATGGCCGTTCGTATTCCCTCAATTTATCGGTTTGGTACATATATTATTTATTCAGACGAGAAGCTTCATTTGGCGACGCATATAAGCCCTTTTTAACGAGGAGCGATTTTCATACGTGTTGAAGCATACTAACTACCTTCGTTTTTTCGAAAAATGTGCGTATTGACGCGACGGATTTACGAGTTCCGTAGAAAATCACTGAATAATAAATTTTGTGCGTACTTTCGCTAACAGCGCCGTGTTATTTCTTACATTATGTACTTCCTTGAAAGTAGATTTATCGTTAAATATTCTATCCCATTTGGCGCAGTAGGAACCTATAAGTGATCAGCGCTAATAATAATTGGAGTGTAGATGTAGAAGGGCGTTGCATTTTTACGTAATTAGCACTACGTTTGAATTCAGTGAGTCATTTCTGTAGTCAAGCTTTGTAGCAGTACATGCTTTGTCGTTATCATAATTCATTATATTCGTTAAAACATTGAGGCTGAGAGAATTTCGGGCCCAAAAAAGAGGCAGTAAAAAAGGAAGACTACGATAATGATGATCTTCAGGCTGATAAATTAATTTATTAGCAATATTTAGATTCGTGAACAATTTTTGATATTAGCTATCAACTACTTAATTTGAACGTGAGAGATGTTTAGAAGGGCCGACTATATACCTACAAGTAAGTATTATTCTTGAAAAGTCAGAATAATTTAGTGAAATAAAACTGCATTGTTGTTTAAAGCAAATAGAACTTAGCAATAAACCTAAAACACTTATCCTATACACCGTATAGTAGTACTGTACGTACGTATGTATTCTTATAGTCCGTCGCTGGAACAAGTGGACACGGAAGCGCTTTTATGACAAACTAGAACCGGTTACCTACGGATTTAAAAATTCAACATTTATATTGGAAGCTTTCAAATGGTCGCCGAGGACGAGGGATGGATAAATTGCAGACGTACTTTGCTGTGTTGTATAAAAAGGCATAACGTTATTTTTTAATCCGACTGTTCCGCACTCATTTGAAGTTTACCGACTTTGTAATTTGCTTTATGTTCTTGTTTGTCAGTTGTTTCAAACAATATATAGATAACTAACTAATAACTAGGAACAATTTCACATACGGCTATCTGATTCCAAATTAGGCAATTGAATGCCTGTGTTTTGGTGACCGGACATCTAATAAACATACATATATACATACGATGTAATACTTATATAGATATTTTTATTATACCCAGACACAGAACAAACATATCTGCTCATCACACAAATGGGAATCATCATCATCATCCTGGTTGGGAATCGAACCCACGACCTCCGGTTTTGCAGTCAGGGTCTCTAACCACTGGACCGTGAGGCCAGTCATAGATGATTTAATGTATGGAGATTCTGTAAATATTGATATGAAATTCCCTCAGGGCTCTACTAGTTTTTGAATACGAGAATTCTGAGTTCGAAGAGAGTATTAAATGAGATTGTTGTCTCCTGTTCTCTAATTTTTTTGCATGATTTGTAATGAACACAACATTACACCCCCTTGGTCTAGTCGTTAGTGAACCGGACTACTAAGCCGGGTTTGTGGGCTCGATTCCCATCCAAAACAAACACTTGTTTAATGGGAATGTATACCTATTTTTTATGACTTTTTCGAAATTTATATATCTAATATGGTCTGGTTACCGTTACACAAACTCCACCTAATTTTCCATTAGTGAGATTGTACCAAGATAATAATAATTATTATTATTACGAAACACGCACCTAACGGATTACTTCTTCAATTAAATACTATTCATATCTCTTACGACTCCGCAATATGTTATATTAATCTACACTTAAGTCTTCTCGTATCAAAAGTGTATGTAGATGTGGTGATAAATTACAATGTTAGGCAGAATCATAAATTGTATTTTTACATTTAGGTTGAAGGCACTTACTCGAATATCTGGGTTACGATAAAAGTACTTATCTCATAGAATCTTAGGAGATACTCCCAATGTAATGCGATTGCCTACTTAAAGCTAATGTACTAAGAAGGGTGGTTTGCTCATAATGATATTATCATCATCAGTATTATGAAATCTATTATCGTTATCTAGTTGCACATAGCTCTTTTAATATGCTTAATGTTGTTGTATGTTAGTGTTTATCTTAAATGCTGTTAAAATAAGGGACAATATTCGTTCATTTAACCTCTCTTAAACTTGTTAAAGTATCTTGTCGACCGAATATTCTTAATCATGTAATAACGTCTTGGGGTTATGTATTTTGTAAAAAAAATGTTATAGGAATTAATAAAAGTACTTTCCTTATGCTTACTATAATTTTGTTACCTTATTCGCCCATTTTATAAATAAAAAAATTGTTTGTTATGATTTTACTACCGAAACCGAAATCAACTGATTTTAATTTAATGCGTTCTCTCCCCACACAATCTGCTAAACCGATATGTGGAAATCCATATTTCTATATGTCATTACTCTTTTGTGCCGCGCACAATGATCTACCCAGATCGGATCTTATCTCCAAATGGAATATTACTTATACATTTCCCGATCCTGATGATATATTACATTATCTGCTTACGCCATTATAAAAATCCAATTCATCTGTCTGTATTTCTTGATCATAGAAGGTGTTTTAAAGGAAAAAGAAAATGGCGACCGAAATTTGACTCCTTGCGTACGCACAACAATAATACCTAATATTGGTCTGTCAAAGATTCTGAATTGGTTTCCTGGTAAGATATTAAAATATTGAATTACAATATTTGTTTCATTTCTTGTGATATAGGTATTACAATACACTAAACAAGGCAAGTTGTCTATGATTGTGAAGTTGGATTTATTCTCACACAATACAAGAATAAACTTCTTCATATACTCACATAACACCAGAGTTTTGGTCAGATTCTACCACAATTCGAATGCCGACATGGGTTACGAGATAAATGTGCGGGCTAACAAGCTTTCATAGGTCAAAAATTAAAAAAATTAAAAAATAAACACGAGACACAAATGTCCGATAACGCGATTTGAACAAAATCAGTCCAGTTAATTAACTAGCAGTGGAACCTTATACACAATTTCACGTGAATGAAGTTGCGAGAAAAGAAATTGATATTTGCAATCGACAAATTCGCGGCCAAGTCCTAGTGTGTTCTTAACGTACTCAGGGGTACTGCGCGAGGCCTCAAAAGAATTGTGCGGGAAAATTGGTAGATGTGAAATATAATAATAATATAATATAAGACGTTTCATTCCGCGTAATGTGGCGATACGTGTGTTCTGTCGGCGAAACCTATTGAATGCTACTTAATATCGTGCCTGAGTTTAGAAACTTCTACTCGAAATCATTTAGTATTCAGGTATGATACCTAAAGAAATTAAAACGAGCTTCGTAATTATTAGAACGCTTTACGATTAATTAATATAGGTACAGGCACATACAACAGACGAAAGAATCTGGACGAAGACCACAATTGTCTACGTTCCACAACCATACTGATACTAGTAACGAAACATTTGCAGCGATTCAGCGTGATAAGCGTTTCACTAACGCAATATGAAGACGTGAAACACATATGAATCCATTTTGAGATCACGGCCACTCATAACTTTAGCTCCGCAGCTTTATGGCTGGCAGATATCGAAAAGTGTGCACTACACTACGCCGCGTCCGGACGTTAAAACTTTTTCATTGGCCACTCGAATGAGATATGGCGTCGTTGGTGCCGATTTAGTTCTGGAATTTAGACAATATTTCCGAAATTTATTGCCGAAAAATTTATAGACGGCTAGCAAGATAGCGACGTAAAATCTCAACTTGATATAGTGGTCAGCAGTTTTTTTAATACCGTAACTCCAAAATACATTTTTGATTTATTGCACGATGAAAGTTGAATAGTAAAAATTTGACAGCGTTATCCACAAATAGTGGTAATAAAAATAACTGTATATATCTTAATCATATTAACAACAACAATAAAATTTTACATACTTTGGGCGTTTGTGATACAAAAGTTGTCATAATATCATATTCCTAAGGGGTGTCGAAAATATTACAATAATGTGCTGCTTTGAGTGTACGAATAAAGATATTTTGTTTCTTTATTTCCATTCCAGTATGTTATCAATAACAATGACCAAGTACAGTATTTCTAAACAAACATAATAATGGGTGCAGTAGAAACCTTGTATCAATAAAGTGAGTTTCCAAATCGAATTTTCCATTGAACCGATCTCAATGCATGCATGAAATCATTTTTCCACGTCCAAAACCATTTGTTGGTTGCGAAGCGCTGGTTTGCGTTTTCCTCTAAATTGTGCTAATGGTTCTTCCTATCCCCTGTCCTCACACCTCGGCACGGAACAGAAAATCTCTTTATTTTGCGCCGAAAAGAAGAAAATGTCCAACGTTCATTACCGTCCACTCGCCGCTGCGATCTCTTGGCTTATAATTGACAGACTGTTAGGAGTTTCAAATTCAAGGCAAATTTCCGAACATTTTTCGAAATATTCCACTCATTTAACACAATGTTACGATTCTTATGAGCTTTTGGATAGATTTTAGTTACTACGTAGAATGTTTAGTAATCATCTCACAATGAAAATATGTAGGTAGTACTTTTGTCGTATTTAATACAAAGTATAAAGCTTCAAAATTTATTTTCAATCACACTAGTATGTGTGAACGAATCCACTTAATTGTAAAGGATCCTGTAAAGAAACAGGGATCCGCACTATTGTTCGGGGACATGTTGGTGCGGATTCAATAAGACCCTAATTTTCCGGGGGAAACCTATTCTTGGGAGTTGTGGGACGAACGAGTACAACCTTATTAATGTCCTGAGTAATCACATACCTACCATAAGCTCACATAGCAGTCATTGTAGTGGCTATTTATGTTTTCCGACGTGTTTTTATTTCGTCAATATAAAAGAATCAGAGGGAATAATTTTCTGTTCATGTGTAATGTCATCTATGCTGCTATATTTATATCTATAAGGCATTGTAAAAATGAAGTGTCTGTCTGGGTTTTCAAAATAATTGTTTTCTCAAGTGCCTATAGTTATTTACATACTTTTAACCAAAACTTTTGTCTGTATGTCTCTCTATCTAGGGTAATCTTTGGAACGATCTTCACAGCTTATTATTATGGTATAAGATACAGATAATATTGAGGTAAGTTTACAATAACATACATATTATAAGACCACATCATATTATGACGAATTGTGATAAAGTCGTTTGCAGCGGCCGACGATCTCATATTTCACGAAAAAGCGTTACCCCTAATCCGGGTACAGCTAACGCTGAACCAAATTAGAAGTCATTGTGACCCAGCGAACTGCTCAATGAATAAAATAACACTTACTCTTGTTCGGGCTAATTTGCTCCCAGATCTAACCAGCCTACGGGTATTTGTAGGTAATGGTTTGCAAGGTTTAATGTTATTTAAATTAAATCATCCCCAATAATTTCCGCACGGCGAAATGTGTTCGTTCGTAACCTACTTTAAATACGCGCTGATGGCAGAACATGTAGGTATCTATACTACTACTTTACGCTGATGCTATAAGAATAAATGAAAGAATATAATATAATATATTATTACAATGTTTAAAGACGTTAGGAATGTTAGGAATTAGGGCGTTTCTAAGAGTCCAAAGAACAATAGAATATTGATCAAAAACTACTATGTATTATAAATAATACTTATTTAATGCACAGTGATAGACTAGTGGTTTGAATTCGGCCTCCCATTCCGGGAGGTCTGGGTTTGATCTTGGCAGGCACCTTTGATTTATTACGTGCGTTTTATAAGTAAAAATTTAAATATCACTTGCTATAACGGTGAAGGAAAACATCGTGAGGAAACCTGCACACCTTAGAGATGTTACGAATTATATAATATTTTCTGAGGTGCGTGAAGTCTACCAATCCGCACTTGGCCAGCGTGGTAGACTATTGCCTAGTTCCCTCTCACCATGAGAGGACCCCCGGTCCAGCAGTGGACCAACAAAAGGGTCGAAAAGAAATGCATTCGTAAATAATTTTACCAACATTACTTTCGTAGTGTTCACCGTTCTGTTTGTAATGTATATCGAAGCTGCTAGTATGCTAACCGTATCGTATTAGTTCTATCGTAGCCTGTAGATATCCCGTTGGATAATAGATCTCTCGTAACCGAATGCTTAGCGACGTAAATTCGGTGCGACGCCGATCGACCGCAAGCCGAAACCGAGCGAAACCGGATTTGCGGTGCAATACTGTCTCCGCGTTCATTTATCGAGTAACAAGAGGAACAGAGCTGGGTGTTTACTACCCCTCCAGCTGTTTCGGACTCATTCCTTTCACGTCAAGAACTGTAAGGTAATTTATTAAAACATCGGCGAGGTCTTTCGAGGTCGGTCGAGGTTAGTTGATTCTGATTGTTGTAAGATAAACAATCTGGAATCTGGCTTTAAGCGAGACCACATAGAAAACTCGCGGACTAGTTGGCCATATCAATGCTCGTATCAGCAACGGACAGAAATGTTTACAAGCTGCCGTTTCTCGTGAGGGTATACTTGGTTGATTGTTTTAGCGGCAAAAAACAATTCTATTGATATTGTTCACGGCAGTTACTGCTGACAAATTGCATCACAGCTTGGCAGACTAGGGTAATGTAGTTAGTCTTAAATCAATCAAGTATACCAGTTCTATCCACCGCAGATATGTTATAACTATACTACTGATGACCCTACACTGGAATCTCAGACTCGGTTATTGCCATCATCTTTTGAATACAAATAATTCCATGTACAAATATACAAGCTGAGTTGCCTTTAAAACAAGTACATAGCGGAGCTTGCACGTAACTCGGTTCGCCCAATATCACGCATTGAAGTACCTACGTGGCCCTTGCCCTTTGCAATATAGCAGTAACGCTTCTGCTACACTGTAGAATACATGAAATATACGAAGTCAAATACAAGGACCAAGCTGGCAAATAAAAATGTATAAATTTAAATCAAATAGTCTTCGAAAAAAATTATTAAAATTTTACGCAATTCAAGTACTTTAAATCAATTAAATTAATTAAATTATTAATTAATTAATTAATTAAGCAATAAAATTAAAGCAACCTGTTTGATCTTAATCATATGCCAAGGTGACAAGATAATAAAATATTTATTCGTATTGTATCTGGTATTACTGGATAATGGTTTTAGTTATAAGGGATAGGTTGCACCCCTCCAACGAAGGCTATTATCTACACCTGAGCTTCCATTTTTTGTGAATTTTTCACAAAATGTTAAGTGTAGTCACAGCTTTACCAGGACCAAGGCACATTACCGCACCCTCGTAGGAGATTGACCTCCGAATGACCAACATATTTTATTTCATTGCAACTTAGCGAAGATCTACTGCCGTTCTTTTGTTACACGACGGCACATCAAATGGTTCTTATCGCTATGAAAATAAGAATCACAATTCCTTACCCGTGATGTTCTCTTCGAACGCAATTATTTTCTTATCGGTTTGAATCCCGAGTCATACTTGGTTGTTTCCCTAATATCATTTTTCCGTCCTTTATAGATAGTTTATAACAATGTACTTAGTTCTGGTATATTATGAATGTTTGAATGTGGAACGCCCTTGCAATATCTGGTTTAGATAAAGTTTACTTTATCGTATCCTACTTACCTTTATTATTGCGAACCACTAAAATTCTCAACGTCAACTATTGCATATAAAAATGAATAGTGACTATTGACAGGATCCAAATGAGACTAGGCTTGCTTTTGACTGCGAGCTGTTCGAATGGTAAGTGTGGTATGATATAGCACGCTTTCCTAGATAATGGTTATATTCCCTTGCTTTGAATAATTCTTAAAATATAACGTAACATCACGCCTGTATTCCCCGAAGGGGTAGGCAGAGGGGTGTAGTA
>DWEM01002385.1:0-12143 GCA_018245935.1 Agara belti belti
TAGCAATATTGTGAAAATATGTAGTCTCGGGTTTAATTTCCACCTAAAACAAACCATTCATAGAACTGTGGGAATGAAATTGTTAATGTGAGATAGTTCCGTAAATAAAATAGGTTTGAATAAGAATATTATTTGACTAATATTCGTTGGCAACGGAACTGCGGGAATAGGTTATGTTATGTTAGTGCATTTAACAGTCATTATCTGTGGTATTTGAGTCTACTAATTCCTAAGACGTAGCATAGCGAGTAATACGTTTCAACGTTTTCAGGTTTCCGATTTGCGTATTTTCAGAGAAACAAAAGAAGTTAATACGCCTTTCGATTTAAAAAACGTTGTTCGTGGAGTTTGTACTCGCGTTTCCGTCGGTATTGGAATAGTTCAATAAAGCCGCGCTTCCACTGGGCAGCCAATATTGTTGACTTACGTCGATACTCGCAAAAACTGGTCTGCGGTTACACAACGCTAAAATAATTTAAACCAATTTTCACAACGTGTAACTGAAAAGCAATTAACGTTCCATGTTTATGGAGAAGTGTAGCAAATAAAATACATATTTATACGTAGATATGCATAGTATTTGTATCTTGATAACATTTGAAATTAAGACATTGGATAATAATAGATGGAGACACAAAAACATCGAAACAGAACTTGTCATTACATAACAGAAATATATAAATGAATTAATGAAATAATGAACGAAGGAATAAACAGTTACTATAATATTAAAATTAGTTATTTACGTTCGGGTAAAAATGTGTGTTGTATGTAATATTCTATACAGGCTGAATGCAAACATAATTTATTGTTGTCATTTAAATTGTCGGGCTATTTCCATTTCAGCTGATTGCACAAATTATGCAATCAAATATTACTTTCAGATACATAAATTGTATTCCATTGAAAATAAATGAACAAATTGATTTAATGAATGATGTTTACAATAAAAAAAACTGTAATTCCCATGAACGACTTTAAAAACAGTTTAAAAATATATTTATTATTAATTAATTTTGAAATCAAGTTAAATAATTGTGATGAATGCAATTTATCTAAAACGAGGTATGTACATTATGTATGTAATTGCAGTCATCAAACCTTTGTGCATGGTAAATGTTAAAGTTATGCACCATAATAGTTGACACTATCTAGAAATATTTCTGCATCCAAGACCATTATATCGTATACAGAAATAACGAAAAGCAATCGTTGCATTTTAAAGTGGCTATTTACGTTTGCTTGACTTAACCAATATTACTCGACCTCCCTCGCTACGAACCTTCAACAATGTTGGTTCAGACCGTCCAAACATCGATTATATAAATTATGTTTACTTAGTGTTATTGCCAATATCTTGACCTATATAATGTTGCTATAAACAATTATTATGTTGTGCTATTTGATTATTTATTCTTTATTATTAGCGTATGAAACTCCGAAGTCGGTGAGTTAAAACAACATTGGCTAATTATTTTAACTTAAAACATTTTACTACGTTGAAAAAAGCCCCTAATTCTATGTACCTAGATTTAGTTATTTATTATTTTACTGTTATTATACTATTTACTAACTATTTAATATCGTCTTTATCTTGCAGATGAACACTGGTAATCTAATGTGACTAAACATATACGTTGATGAAGAATTGTTATACATACGGGCATTAGATTTTTCCAGAACAACAATGAATGCAAAGTTGCGTAAAACGGACCTTTAGCGCCATCCTTCCTCACGTAGCGGTAAAATCAAGGTCACAAACTGGCTGTGAAAAATTTAGATTAATCTCATCTCACATTGTTCGTACCGCTTCATAATTATTGTGTAATCATGTTTGTTTTAGCCCTTTGTTTCCACTTCCATTGTGTAAGCAGCTTAACCCGTCCAGCAAGTCACGCGGCCAATTTAGTGTAACGGCGCTCGTGCGTAGGTAATAGCTTCGTGCGAAGTCGATGCCGGTCATTATAGCGCAGGAACTCGCTGCTAACGTACCTACTAAATTAACGGAGTTTTCTACCGCTCAACAGGAAATGAGTGCGAGGCTAGCTGTATGGCCAGATCATATATTTACACAACTCTCAGCAGGTTGTTGCTTTGTTCTATGACATTTCCAGCAGTGACGTAACGTAAGTAAACAAATGACAATCTGGCTGATCGCGAGAACCGTAATATATTGGGGAACGGTATATTTATATCGTATAACTATCAATGCTTGAAGTTTGGCATGTTAAAATAATCTTTTATATGATTTCTAGTACTGGACCAATTAAGAAATAAATGACAGTCTGCTCTATTGTTGGCGGAAAGTGCATGAAATAAACTTCCTTCAGCCTGTATAAACGGTGACAAATGGGAGCGTTGAATACAAAGTGGTAACACCTTACCTATGCTTATGGACAAGGGGCGAGAGGTTTAGAATGCTGATCTGGGGTGTGTGGGTTTGGTTGCATTCCAAGACAAATACGTATTCAAAATTCCGTGTCTTTAAGTTTGTCCGTAACTTTGTCGCGTGTCCCGTCACAGTGACACGATTACACGGTTATTATTATTAATAATTCAACGTCTATATTGTTGTGTGTTGTGTTGTGTTGTCTGTGTTGTGTAAACAGCTTAAACCATCCAGCAAGTCACTCGACCAATTTAGAGTAACACCGCTCGTGCGTGGTATCAGTAGGTCATTACACTGAGCGAACCCCTGCTTACGTACCCACTAAATTAACGGAGTTTTATTTATGGTAATAAAGTGGGAAACAAGAAAAGTTATGTTGTAGGTACTGCGGCTTTTTGTGTGGAACGAAGTAATTTTATATATTCATGAGTTTCATCAGCTGTAATATACCTTTCAAAGGACTGTTGTTATACATACTTTGAAGCGGTAGATTTGCAGTGTTTCGTAGAGATGTGATACTAGTATTCATTTATACATAAATATAGATACATGTATTTTATTATATACATTTGCAATATCCATGTTTATATTCAGAAATACCACTTATTCTCAACGTAACTGTAGGTTGATGGGTAGTCAATGCCACTAGGTATTAAGTCCGCTCATTGTAACGTTGTTAGGTGTGACAATAAAGTATATTAAAAAAAAAAACTACATAAAGATCACGCCTATTTTCACAAGGTTTGACAGAGACAGGATTTCCTCTGAGCTTGTTTCGTTGTTCTAATTACATCAGCCGTCATACAGAGGTCACAAAAAGTCGTATACTAGAGGTACCGTAACTTAGCCTGCTTGTCGTCTCAGGTATTAGGTATTTGATAAGCTAATAGTTGTAAGCGGTTATCTATGCATGGTTTAGTACAAGGTAATTGTTAGTGTAATCACCGAGAAAATCATTCGGTTTTACGTTTACTATCCGGACGGATAAGGAGTGGTATAGCCTGATTGTAGTCTAGAACTCATTAAAGTAAGAGCGAATGAGTTTTTCTCTAGGCATACATGCATTTATTGAACGTATCCTTCGCGAATGAGGAGCTTTTACTGTGGAACATGGCCATGATCTTGATATGTAAAATGTATATTGAACTCGTATCTTAAGAAAGCTGTACGATATTTGAAAGCTGAACAGAGAGAACCAAACGATGCCAGTTAAACGCCTACACGCTCACCTCTCTAAGATAACGCACGCACAAAACATATTTACAAGACCACTGTATTATTTTCTTACCTTAATCTAGCAACAAAATCTCGCAACACAAAAAGTTTTCTGTTACTATGTGCAAATTCACGAACAACCATTTATATTAGTTATCCCGCGCCACGAAATCTAGGCGCGATATTGAAAAGATCCATAATTTCAGTACATTTACTGCCAGCGTGTGACCTACCTCTGTCAGCTAGGTGACAGTCTATAGAATTTATTTCTTTCTTGTGCGATGAAAGGCATCTGCGTGGAAATAGGTTATACCCTTTTGTATACCTCCGAGGTCGTTCCCAATACTTTTGTTGAAAACTGTCTCTGGTACTGGATAACGTGAGAATCGACACTGCTTGCTATTCAAATTGTATGTGACAGTTTTTCTCTTGATCAGAAAATGAGTATTATCCATATTATTATCCATATTTGCATCCGTCTACGTATGATAATAAAAAAATACGGTATTCATCAAACGTAGCTTCAAAAGGTTCGTTTAAGGCGAGTAACGCATTTACAAATCCCCATAAAAATGTTACATACCCTTTCCGTGATTTCTAGTATGTTGCAGTGATTTTAAGTCGCCTACAGTCTATGTGAGCGATGGTCGTTACCAAAATGTTTGCATTTCATCGAACATTTCGTAAATTTTTCACCAATTAAGCATTCAATTGTTTTCAATCCCATCACAAGTCATGATATATAGCATTTGTATTCTCATACCATTTCATGAAATTAATAAAAATAATAAAATAAGTATCAAGTTTATGTTAGATGGGTCTTAATGACCTACTTTTGTTCTAATTATACAGGGTTAAGTATATAGGGTCCAGTATACAGGACTAGAGGTCAGGAACTGCGCAGAGCTGACTGGATATTAAACGAGGTTGGGCTACTTTTATTAAACTATGTATATAGTTAAGTGCACAATTATCATAAACAAAATCAACTATGAACCATAATTTTGTTTATGTTGATTTATTATTTATGTTTTGCTTTATATTCTAATCTGGCCATTTATTTTACATGCATATTTTTTTGTTGACTTAATGTTGCAAATTCGTTCGTTGAACAGATGATCTACTTAAGGAAAAAATACAAGTCTTAAAATTTGAGAATTTTCGCCACATTGTCTACTTACTCTAATTTCATTTGTGACAATTCCATTATCGTTTTCTGGAATGAATTTATATCACATTTCCATTTTCATTATAATAACGCAATGTTTATTTATCGTCCTTTTATTTTGTTAGGATAAACAATAAAAATGTTTTATATCTCAAAGTCAGCCTCGAAATAGTCCAAATAAATTTTCCTCAACAATGTACGCTCGATGTAGCAAGTAAATAAGTCTTTATGAATTAGGCAAGCCATCTTTCATCTCTTTTCAGTGCGATTAGATATTCATAAGGTGCCGAGAGGTCCGCCCTCACCCTCAGTTATGCCCGACCCTCAAACAGACGAATTTCTGTATTTTCATAAAATATAAACAAAAAGTTTCGCGACTCTGTAATATGAACCTGTAATACGTTTTGTGATTATAAGTTATCTTGTTTCCATACCGTCTACATATAAATATCATTTGAGAAGCCACTTTTAAACCAACTCCCGTCCAGTATCGAACGGTCTTCACTGACCCAATTCGCTAACATACCTGATATGAATCACAGCTGCTATTCACGTATTTCTAACAACATTTTGGGAAAATAATTTACCACAGTTTTATTCAAAAATTGTGTTTTAAGAAATTTTTGAAAAAAATACTTCAAATCTGCTTCCAATGTTGCTTTTATTGCGTTATCATTGCCATCATTATGATCCGTTGCATCATCATCATTATAATTATGAGTCGAAACCCGTCTAAGTATGTATTTTGTTCACATTGCATTCTTACAAATGTAATAAATAAAACAATCTTTCTTTTTCAAAACTTTATTATTTCTTTATAATCATGTTCATCATACATGTAATTCATAACGCGCTGTAAGCACGGTCAATTATCATGATACATACAACAAATATTTTATTTAATCTATTGTTACTTGTATACAATAATAAACTTTAGACATAATAATAACTGGTTATATTTATCGAGATTTGCCATTTCGTACATTATTAAGAAAAAACACTTCAATGAAACATTTCTCATTGTTTTCATACCGAGACCATTTATCGAAATGCTATACTGACAACATGTTAATGATTATATACAATTGTCTTTTACTTAAATTTGAATAAATAAATATATTTTTATAGTAATTTAATGACAGTATCTGTCTTTAAAAGCACTTCAAATCTCAATCTACACAGTATGAGACTTTTTTAGGACAGGGACGGGAAGCATCTAGACTCTGTCGTTACGAAAATATACTTAACTTAATTACGGAATGTGTTTCACCGCCAAAGAGCAACGAGAAGCGACGTGCGTGAGGAATACGGCACTAAGAAACTAATATACTACGCCAGCGAGCGGCAACGATGACGTAACTTACACTGTTACTAAATGCGAAGTAGTTACCGAGGGCGAAGTACACCGTTGGCTTGAGTAAACTATATTAGCAGGTACAAATAAGGTTTACTTTTAAACTCTTAATATATAGTTGTCGAATGAAAACCAGTAAATTAAATTGATCCAAAATGTACGAGTGTGTAATTTTATTATTTATTCTACAACAAAACCTATGAGAATGGAGCGGAAATATTCCGTTGAGAAAAGACTACTTTATCGGTGAATCGTCAACGGTGAAACATATTTGCGAATGCCTGGAAGTCAGTTTTATTATTAAAATAAACATGTTTGTACGTTAAGGCTAAGGCCTGTTTCGAAGGAAGAACATTGGAATCAAAACAGCTTGTAATTTTCAATGACATAAATTATTTTCTAATATGTAAAATATTATTCATTCCTAATACTATATTTGCTTAAAATACTAGTCTATTTATTATAGTAACTAATTAATTACATTGAGGCGGTTTGCACGGGTCATTTGTAGTCTTCACATCGTTCCCCCAGAAGATTTCATAATGGATTTTTCTCCTTACACTCATAACCGTCATTTCATCGATTATCGTCTCTCGTCACAAGTCTCCTTTAAAAAATAAATCTATTGTATCAACCTTTACTGATTTTTTAGTATCACTAACATTTCTTCCCTGTACATTCTCTTCCCTTCCATGTGTACAAATGACCCGAACAAACACCTTCTTTACAGTATTTACAAAGTTTTTAAGTGAACCCGCACAGAGAACACTAGACAATTACTTACACTTTACATTCCTTATAATAGAGTAAAGCTAGATAGAATGAATCGTATATGTTTACTCTTCAATATATATGTACAATCTTTTCTAAACAATTGTGTTAATATAGTATTGTCAGCTGTTTGATCATTCCTATGTCACATCTTTGTTATCGCCAAAATGATACTCTTCGGCCGCTCCTTTATTCATAGTCTCAAATCAAGAACAACATTTTTAAGTGTTCACAATATATTGTTCACCATTCCGTTAATACGTAGACATAAGATCATCTTACGTATTTAGAGTGATTTGAGAATTGTAAAAAAAGACGCAACAATTGCCTATTAAATTTCGTGGTAAGAACCGATAAGTTACGCTTATGGTACCTTAAAATACATTATATACAATTCTATACGAAACAAGCACGTCTACTTGCTCAGAGATTTATTAAATTTATATTGTACATAACACAACCCACACTATAAAATAGCGAATCTATTCTGTCCGCTTACAATCACATTTGTGTCGTTATACTGTCTTGTGATGGAACGTGTGTATCTTCTATGATAGTTTCTGTATCACATATATCATTGTAAGCGGCAAAATTTGATAAAATTATATTTACATTATGAGTATGGTCGGTGTGTGTCAGGATAGCGCCACTAGAAGACCGACGAACAGGACGAGGCAGTGCGTTGCTGATGTCGGGGCGAACGCCTGCCCGCCGCGCTGCATCGCCGCGGGGTACTCGCCTGATAATGGGAAAATCGAATTTGCTTCTTTGGCAAAAATTAAAACTGCTCTCAACAATTCCGACAGAGATCTTTAAAACAATATAGAACACGATATTAGTAATGAAATCTAATTCATTACGATAGTCACGAATAGTGAAAGATTTCTCCATAAAGAAATACTTTGGTACACGTGAACAGATTTTAGTAATAGCGGTTGAGATCGAAATTAGACAGCTTTTGAAACACAATGAAAATCTGAATTTTACGCTATAAAAGATCAGAAAGAACACACTAGATGGATTAAGATTATATTGATATAACAAACATTTTAAAGTCTTAGCGCAAAATTGTTCAGTTCTAAAGAATATTACGGTAAATACAGCCAAAACATTATTTTATAAACGACCTGTTAGATACATTGAATAGAAAGTCTTATTCTCCAGATTTTTTTTCCAGATACAGAGACTTTTAAAACATTAATGCAAAGGTAAAATTTTCCAACATTCATTGAAGGTTTCAATGAAGAATGTCTTTGATAAATTACGTAAGTTTGAGTTTCGTAAGAGTTACGTAAGCCTTATAAGATTTTACGTAGCACTATATAGCACAATTTGATAACTTAAATCCAACTTAGGCATAAAGATACGCTTAGTAAAAAGTATATACGAAAACCTAAGTTTGGGTAATCTATGGTAATACTTAGCGTATAACCGACGCTAAGAACTAAACTAGATCATATGTAACAATCTATTTTGGTAACCATTGGCTTCTTTTGCGCCAAACAAATTACAATTCTGACCGACTAGCGTCACCGTTTCAAAACCATTTCAAGCTTCTCTTATCTAGATTGTGACTTTCATCAAGGGCGTTTAAAAGATTTTTTTATTAACACGTCGTTTCATTTTACGCTCGTTGCGACAGGCTACCACTAATTATAATATTGTTACTAATAAAAATTATAAACGCACCAATTCCAAGCGAACGTTTCCTAACATTTCATTGGTTTGATTTATCGTTGTCGTTGTTTTAATGGTAATGGGAACCATTCAACCTTTTTTCTAGTGGAGGATTTTTTAAATTGTGTTTTCCTTCCGTTTTTTCAACAGAGGTCGTTTGTCAAGATGATTGGTGACCTCTTCAGATAGTGATGTCAAGATCTCTCGATATTGCTCACCTCACACAAAAGTTAATAACTCCGAATAGATTTACAAAGTTTGGCTCTCGAATGCTACTTTACTTACTTACTTTACTTGAATAACATTTTTAATAACAAAACACTTTGTTCCTTTATATAATTTTGTTCAACCATTTCTTTTCGTGTTTTCGTTTAAGCATGTGATACGCAACTAGGTGCAAGTTGCTCTGAATACAATGATAAAAAAAGGGATTAGAAGTTTCAAAAGAGAAAGTAATCTACAACTCACCATTTAGTACGTGTACCACGATGCTTTTGGACTGAGCGTTACTAGGATTGCACTGGTAGGTGCCGGAGTCTGAAGGCCGTGCTTGTTGGATAAGGAGGAAGGACGTGGTCGTCTCTCCTTTTTCCGTCACCACCGATACACCGCCTCTTGGAGAGTCGTAACTTATTATCTAAAGGAAAACGATTGATATGTAAACAATATTTATTACTAAATAACTATGATCATGAAATTGCAATTTAACTACATATATATATAGAATAATACGAAACTATCTTCAAACTCTTTATGATGTCAGGTAAGTCAAGTCTGGTAGTTTACGCTTGACCAGCGTGGTACACTATGGTCTTAGACCCCATTTGGGATTATACCATTATCCAGTACTGGATCGATAAAAGGGCTAAAAAAATGAAATACAAAGTAGTAAAGTTACCGCTTCATTGTGATTCCAGAATATGTAAGCAGGTGGTTCGGGGGAGTATAGAACAACGCATGTCAAGTTAATAGTACTGCCACGATCAATGTACAGATCGGGGCCACCTATTATTTCCGTCGTCGGTTCTGTAAGAGAAATAAACGTGACAACAATTGAAATATGAACAAAAGATAAACGAACTACAGATGCAAATTAAAATGTTAATAAACAGTTTCAATTCCACTTCGGGTTTTCTGTTCCAGCAAAACTCGCTGGTCGCAACGGAACTAAAATCCGGCTTCCATTAAATCGTTCGAGCTAATAAAAACCCCGTGAAACGTAACTATCCGAAAGGAGAATAAAAATGCAAAAGACTGCTCGTCCCGTCGCAGTGTAAGAAATTAATTTCAGTCGCAAAGATGTTTTTTTACAGTTCCCCTAAAGTTGTCGCGTTGCCGGACTTTTATTACTTGATAATAAACGCCCCGTGATAAACATCGTCAAAGTCGACGATGTTTATAACAAGACATTAATCTGCGAAATTTAATCGCGACACCGTCTTTATGGTAATTAGGTCACAATTTATACAGGTTTTATGATTCGCTTTATACGTGTTTAGGGTTGTGTTGTTGTACAGTGCGACGGAGGATATTGAACGTTTCACACGTAATGTCGTAATATAACTTCTGTTTTAGAATAATTGAAAAGGTAATTATGAATTTACTTTACACGCTTTCAGATATACAATTTAATGGTAATAAGTTATGTTGCTTGACAACCACGATAACATTGATAATATGACTCCAAATGGTAATAAATATTAAAAACATCATGTAAATATATTCCCTTATAGCTATTTGAACTCGCTCCTAAGCGGGAAATGGAATTCTAAAAGTTAAGCGGCCGCATGCATAATACAACCGCGAAGTACAATGACGTTAACGTTCTAAAGGCTTTTGTTTTTTTTTTGAGGCTTTTGTTGATGTGCGTGACTTTTAGTTACACCTTCGAGAATAAACGATTATACTTTTGTAATGTCCTGAAATAATAATCCTGAAAACTATGACAAAATCTAAAACACTATTTCACATAATATATTTTAATATCCCTTTAAATTGCCTTCAACTCTATCTAACAGATATTCGGTTGATAAAGTCCTGAAGTCATAACGTAATAATATTGATGGTATGAGTTAATTGTAGTAGTTGTATGTCGTTCATACTAAATGTCGCTTGTCGACTTAAGTGGTTCTCTTACTACACTAGAATTACAATCTAACGTTGTGTTTGTGAGGCTATGTTGATGGTATTGTCGTCAATATTTCGTTTCTTAACGAGTACATCGGGGACAATGTATTGTGGTTACAACGCCTTTAGGAGGTTGCCTATTTTACTTAAGCTATACTGACGTGCCGTTAACATCGCGTTTGTAATTAACGGCATTGTTGGGAAAACGAATAACAAGAAATTAGAAGACTGGCCTCGTGGTCGCGTGGTTAGAAACCCTGACTGCGAACTCCGAGGTCTTAGTTTCGATTCCCGTCCAGGACAGACATTTGTGTGATGAGCAAATTTGTTTGTTGTGTCCGAGTTATATTGTACACAGGTTTTTAGTTTCCTAATTTGGAAACAGACACCCGTGTGTGGAATTGTTCCAATAATTGTTATTAGTAGACGATTGTTATCATCATCATATATCCGCACTGGGCCAGCGTGTTAGACTATGGCCTTCAAACTTCTTAATGTAAGAAATGACCCGTATCTAGAAATTTAACGGTAAAAGGGTCGAAAATAAATACGCACCAACAACGTTGAGATGTATAAAATGACTCATATGGGGTGTCGTAGATATCTGACATTCGTAGATGCCAGAATCCCTGTGTTGGGGATATTTTATCTGAAACAAAATATTCACGTAAAAGGATACTGTTAAATACATTTAGGGCAGATGTTTAAAAATATTACTACAAAACGCTATTTTTAGGTCTGTGCCAACAATGGAAGAGAGTGAAATATTATTCCGGTAAAATTTTAAGGGACATTTCAAATTTAAATTAATTTGTCTTTAATTATCTGGAGTTCTATTTGTAAAGGTTTCTAGCCAGCCTAAATACATATTTGACGTAATGTTATTTAAATACAAAAAAATATATCAAGAATTCAAAAATGACCTCAATGTCTTTTATCATAGAAAATACATTACACTGAATTGTACTATGGTGTCTTGTAATTTTTAAAAGAAAAATGAATACATACCATATAGTCTTTTAACAGTAGAAGTTGTTACGTCCATTCTTTGTAAAGCTCTAGCTTTTGTAATTGGATAAACGCTTTCAGGTAGTATAAAGGTGACCCAGAAATGATTACAAAGCCTAGCAAATTTATATTCGAAACGATAATGGTTATCCTGAACAAAAGGTTGTAATACAAGGTAAATACCTGTAATGTCCAATCTTCAGAATGCGGCAAGTGGATCGCCCTGAAACGCTGATCGCTTGTATATGTGTAACGACCCACTGTTAACAAATGTATGTCTCTGTGACGTACCCATGACACTTGCATGTTTAACTGGAACAAAATGTATTGATAATACATAGTTACTGTTGAATCGTAGACTATAGCGAATCAAAATTTTTGCTGACTCACGAATATAAGGATTCTTAGCCGTGACACGGAGAAAAAGGTCGCCC
>DWEM01002386.1:0-12143 GCA_018245935.1 Agara belti belti
TAAATCATCAAAAAATATTAATTTATTTTTCTTTAATATTTGTATGGAGTCGTTAAGATACTCGCAATCATAAATGGGGTCGTGAATGACAAAAGTTTAAGAAGCCCTGCACGAAACTAAGACTGCTTCATTAAATAGCTCTAACATCTTTGCATACGTACGGTCACTATTTCATGATGTAGAGCCGTTAGAAAATTATTTATAGAGCATGTACCTACACATCTAGACACACTTTAAAAATTACTACATAAGTGCCTCTAATATGGAACTAGTCTCGAAAGCGGCCGTCGTGATTACTTCGTATAGCTGAGAATGCGTAAACGACTGACGGGCATGGATTTTTGTTACAGTTATGTGTATACTAGATAAAAACGTGAAAACAACTGGTGAAGTCTGGCTTTTATTCCACTTCTTCTGTGCTAATTGGGTGAGATGATAACAGACGGAATCAGCCGCATTTCGTCTAGACATGGACCGAAAATTCGATCTGAAATGGTATAATATCACTGGTCGCTTTCTTTCCTCACCGCTTTTTAGCTACAAACGCTTTAAAACTATTTCCGGCGAGTCAATTTGTAAAATAATAAACTTCCCTATTCTTATCTATATCTTATCTATATCTATATCTTCCATTCTATCTAATGTCTAAGTAACGGTTACTGAAAAAAATGTATTTTTCATATCTGTCCATTGTAGAGGCTCTTGCTTAGTTCCTACTGTGACGTAGTAGAACAAGTCACTGACAAGTTCAGCTTGAGCAATGTTTGTGACAAACCTTTTCCTGTGTGAAAGTGGAAATCAATTAAAGGAGTGCTTAAGTACTTGTAAACTTCCTAGTTACATATCAGTGCGATAATATGTATCAGGCATGGCAGTAATTGTTGTCTATTAATTCACAGTTTTGTTGTGAAGTTGTTTAAAATATTACCTTTATTATTTCATATAAGACAGCTATTCAAAAATCTTGCCATTTTTACTTCTACAACAAGAGCAAATAGTTCGGTTAGCTTACTTTTTTAACAGAGGTCGCTACTTTTATGGGAATGAAATGCGGATAAGTTTGTTATTTATCGTACTAGATGGCGCTATTTTCTATTCTTAATTAGCTCATTTAACGGAAAAATTGCATAATGTTAACTGCAAAGAAATGATTAGCTATAAAAAAAAAGAAGGCGATTAATAAAACTGTACTTACCATACAGCTTCCCTGGACGCAGATAGCTCGAAAGCCTGGTTTGGTGCACGGCGTACCGTCAGATACTAACGCCAAGGAGGCGTAAAATTGTTGGCCGCGAGGCCTGCAGTTCAAAGTGCATGGTGCGTTACCTGTTAAATGATTCGTTATAAATATATAAATAATTTACATTTCGAATATGTACATTTAATTTCATAGTTAATAATTAATAATAATAAAGTCATTTTGTGAATACCATAAGTAAGACTTATTTTTAAAAAAGCTTCTAGTAGATATTTTTGATATTACTTCAATTTTTTTTTTATTAAATTTGTAATGCAATACACGTAATGCACATTTTAAAATACTCATTTGTATACCAACATGTACACTACCACAAATAAGGTAGGTACATCGTTAAACACACAAAAGTTATTTGAACTTTTATTTAAAACAATCTCAAGGCTACCTCGGTGAGAAGTACAAACATATTATCTTTAATTGCAATACAAATGTAAACAATGCCAGTGGGTGACCGCTCACCATAATGTAGGTAAGTGAATATAAAACTAGAACGATCGAATCAAATGTCTGTAATTGCTACACGATAATTCTACGAGCCCACTCACCGTCCACATAGGGCACCCATGTGTAAAATCGTCCGCGGAACGGTCTGCGGTCGTAGACCGCGCACTGTTCGCTGCGCGAGTCGCGTACCGGCCCAGGGCACGGCTGAGAACACATTGTACTAATTAGTTATTGGATCTGCTAGTTATTGGGGCTGAACGTAATGATTTGAGGTTTTATTTGTGTCACTGCACTCTTTACTTTGCGGTAGGAATGTCGTGGGAGTACCACCGATGACCGTAATAATTTGATGTGCTATTTACCATCCTCAAGAACAATTGGAATTATTACTTTCAAGTTTTGTTATATTTAGTAGGATTAAAATCAGGTGCAGTTTATAAAGCTGCCGTAACTTACTCAGTAAGTCTTACTGTAGGTAAACTTCGTAAAGACATTAATTACGGTTATAATAATGTTTACCTTAAAATTAACTTAACTTGTTTTATTTATTCATTTTAAGTCAGAATTGAACCAAGGGTCAAATGATGAAAACTAACATTCACACTTGTTTTTAGTGAAAAAAATGCAGACGTAGAATTGCCTTTATGATTCATTATTGCTATTCGAGCTAATGCTACTAATACTAATGTATTTTATATTCGCAAAATATAAACGACCAAATATTTTTTTAATAATGTCTACCTACCGCAGTATTGCACTCGTGGTACCGTCGCGCCAAGCCGGGACAATCGGGATCGCTCCCAATATTACGCGCGCGTCGTGGTCGCCCTACACTTCTTACGAGCTTTCTTCTCTTTCTGCTCCGACGCCACCTGCAAAATAAATATATTTTATTCTTAGGGAGAGTAGATTTAATAAATTTTCACAATTATAATTATATGGTATTTTAAACACAATTTTGTTTAGTTTTCATTGTTTATATCGCTAATAACTACTGTTGGCCAGCTATAATATGTAGAAAGTAGGGTATACCTAGAAAAACAAATAGCCATTGCGACCTTTGTAAGTAGACTACAGCTGGCAATAGTTATAGGCTTTTATTAACTCGTCGCGGATAAATTCAAATAAAAATAATTAATACTACTGATAGTTCTTAAAAACATTGGAGTTCTCCGAATAATTGTTGAAATATTGAAGCTCACGTCTTACGAAAACAGCAGCTACAGTACCTGCAATCGTACAGACCGTTAAAATAAGAGCAGGAAGTATTAGGTACTTTAAAAATACGTTTAAAAAATCTGCAATCAATTTACTCGTGGAACATAATACAATTAAACAGACAAACTATACTACACGGAGAGTAGAGTGCGCGTCCTTTGTTCTCTCGGTAAACAACAACAGAAATGCAATCGCTCATCTTCAAGCTTCGGTGTCGGGTTAAGAAATGTTTCCAAAAAGATCACTTCGGCGAAAATGGAACAGTGCCTCTGTTTACACAGAAATGTTACAAATTGTTCTCGCCGACGCGACGGTCTGTTTACGTCACAAAAAGTTACTCAAAACAAAGGATAAATGCATTCGGACGGAACAGTCTTACCGGCATCGTACCGACTGCGTATTGATAGATACATAATATTTTTATTAACCATATGTATATTTTAAATAGAAGGTTTTTAACATCTTTGTGTAAAAATATTTTGTGGTTATGTTTCTTGAAACTTATTCCGAGCGTATTGGAAAACAAGGGCAGGATAAAAAGGGCTTAATATAATAGACTGTACTGTCATTGTAACCTTTGATGTCACCTTTTTTAACTATAAACCAATGGGAAATAAATGTGTCTGTATAGTTATATACTTATTAAAACTTGGAAAGATGAAAGCATTTTATTTTATAGAGTATAATCTTGAAGTGTTAGGTAAATATAGTTGAAAAAAATTCTATTATTACTCTGGTTCTACGCTGCATAACTCAGCACACGTCTATGTTATGATATGGGAGTGCATGCATTGTTTCAGTCATCGTGGCTTTTCTCCGCGGCGGGGCGCCACACACAACTTTTGTCTTGTAATTAAAATTATGAAACTGTTATATCACCGCATTCAATGCCACGAACCGCCTACGATTACTTTTCTTTAATTACTTCGCGTAATGATGTTGGAGCATGATACGAGCTGCATATCAATTCTTCTCATTCCCATTCATTGTTTTGATTGATTTTGAAATGATACGCGTAGATATGCGCGCCGGGTCCAAGTCGTTGGATATCAGCTATTCCCCTTTTTACATTGACGCCAGGCATGTGGGCCGGGTGAGGATTTGTTTCCTTACTAATTATTTATAGTTGTTTAGGGTTTTTGATAGTTAGCTATAGATTAGCTCTGAAATATACGACTAGCGAGATATTTTCATTAGTTTTTCGCACGAGGGTAAGTTGATAACTGGTTGTTATACTTTATAAGTCGCTGAACTTGTTAAAATCCCTATGGACGATTTAAAAATTTTAACAGACGGTCTGGTTGTTAGAATTATTTTAGTTATGCCACATTGGAACAGCGGTCAAGTGCAGAACATAACACCGATAATGGAATTCGCCATACGTTATGAAAATCCATACAATAAATAACCATCAACGTTTGTTTTTTCGGACTAATCACCGAAACGGCTGAATCGATTTTGATGAGACTTTCAATCTGTTATTGAATCAGAAATATTTAAGAAGTATTTTTGGGTTAGAATCGAAGAGAGTGACGGGAAATCGTGTTCTTATTCTATTACATAAATTTCTTTTTATTCTTTGGCATGAAACGCGAAAAACGTCTGGTTGTGGATGCCAAAATAATAAATACAAATACAATAATCACATGTTATTGCTACCTGTAAAGTGTAATTGTGTGATATATGCAATAAATAAATAAATAAACTATACGAATTAAGTACAATATAAGCACAAAGGACTTATACTGGTATGTTAAATTGCATAAGTCATTGTAATCATCTCTGCAGAATAAATAGGTACCTTTTAAATTACACTTTGATTTTTCTTTGAATGCAACGTTTTACTGGCGTTAATCATATCGCGGTAATACCCGTAACTATTAACCGTTTGCGGTTAGTTTAACAACGCGAATGACGCATGCGGCTCTATTTAAATAATCGTAAAATAACGCTGCTGACGCTATGTGCCGCTCGTAAAACAACTATGAAAACAAATTTCCTAAAATGTCGTATCGAACACCGCCCGCTTTTAAGCGTGTTTAACGAACATATACGATTATTATCTAATAATAATCATTGATACCTGTGTTACAGTAACTGCCAACTTGATAAACAAATATGAGTACTACGTAAAACATATATATAGATATTTTTATTACACCCAGTTATAGAACAGATAAAGTAACCCATCACACAAATGTTTGTCTTAGGCGACGGACGGGAATGGAAACCACGACCTTCAATATAACAACAGTCATCTTAACCACTAAACCAAGAGGTCAATCACGTGATATTTCAGTGTTAAGAAACGATTTTAGTGTTGTATTACTTTAAATATGAATATAACATAAACTTAAAAAATCTTATTACCATTCATAATTTGTTTGATTGCGTGAAAGCTTATTAATGGTACCTACTATTAGACATGAAAGATAGCAGATTGATATGAAAAACATCTGTCACTCTTTATCACATTACAGCTTTTACTAAGTTCCACACAAAAGCTTTTGTATACCGAACCACGTACCATAAATATCTACTTTGTGTGAACCAAAGCTGTACCTGTGTCCCAGATACATCTATTCTCATAACTGGAAACGTATTGTTACGTCATTCGCCATCTTGTTAACACGCCATTTGTCTATGGATTCAAAATGATACACGCTGATTCAGCGATTCCTCTAATAACTCAAACAAACATATAGAAATCCCTAAAGCGATGCAAACAAAAAGATAACAATCGTGCATTAGCCATAGGACTAAAGCTCTGTATACATCGTCCATTTTACTGGTCGGACATACAGAAATACGATATTGTGCTCAAGTCACAATTACAATCATCAAACAAATTTTAAAGGAATATGTTCTTCGAATACATTAAAATTTTACAGCGGCTTTTCTACAGGACGAAGTTGAATTCTTTTGTACCTGTTCACGTGCTACTTGTCAAACGTGTTTGTATTAAAAATAGAAAGGTGTCCTAGGTAAGCGTTAGAAACGTATAATGACGGTGTTTGTCCAAATAAAATACTGCACACTGATTAGATTAGATTATCGTATGATTGACTCGGCTGACGCGCACTTGTTTCCCTTCCAGCAACGGGTGTTCACTGATCGGGTCGTGCGTAAAGCGCTTTAAGCGTTTGTCCGTCAATCAAGAGCGCTGTCGAAAATCTGTTGTAACTTGTAATCCCAAACACGAACGCATGTTCCGTATAACGTTCAATATTACCTTAATTTGGTATGTTGGACGCGAAAAGGGCGGGCGGGGTCAGGTTTACATACGTATTTAGCCTTTGACTTGAGAGAAGGAATGCGGCTAAGTGTGGAAAATTAAATTTCATATTCTTAATTTTTGTGTTAAGTAATTATATTTTATTTGGCGTTATTGCCGTCTCATTACAAACTTTGGGCTTTGTAAAAGTGAAATATGGTTAAATACAGTAATGTGAGAAATCAAGTATAATTAACATCAAAATAAGTAATTAATGTCAATTTGATACTGTGTTTATAAATATAATATATTCCTGATAAGTTAGTCACTAATGATTTAATAACCTTTTTATGAGAGAAAATTTATGAATAATAGGGCTCTCGACTTGTTTGGCGTCCCCCAACATTCATATTTTAGGGAACAAAGCATGTTCTAGATGGAATTGTCCTTAATTACTTACTCACAATGGAAGTTCAGTAAGCTTTACAGGGGTTCTATTTATTTTTATAGAAAACACATTTAAATGACAAATTAGTTCACAAAGATACCTACTACAAATCAATCTTCTCATTTTTTTATGATTATATTCATACAAACTAAAAATATGACCCTTACATGGAAAAAGGTTTCTGTTACTTTAACATTGTTACGCCCAGTTGTCTTAATAACAATCTTAGAAAAATTTAAAATTTTGTAAGTCTTAATACCTTGCCAGGTGGCCCGATTTGCCCAGTTTCTATTTTCAAGGATCCGTTGACCCTTTAGTTTTGATTATTAATTTTACCGACTGATTACCTAGACTTATAAAAATAATTGATGAGTAATAAAATATTCTATGAAATTGTAACATTATAACTGTCCCGATTTGAAATCTCCCGGATACTTTAACAGTCCTTACCGAAATTTGACACACCGGACCTGACAACACTGCGTATAGCACGTAGGGAGGTCGTCTGTGGTATTTATTACACATCAGAGTTCAAATTCTAAATCAGTATCCGAAATCGATGCATACATATCAATCGATTTGGGACGGAAATTATATCTGCTCTTCAAACAACCGTTGCGTTTACAACGCTTGGATCATGATCAAATTTAGGTGACGAGTGACAGTTCATTGTGGTTTCAAATAGATATTGAAATATTCGTTTCTCTATATTAAAAAAGTTTTGTTATTCTTAAAAATTTAAAAGTATCTAGCGTGGTCCGCGTAGCTCGGTCTTTTATTAATTTTTAAATCTACACATTTAACAGTTCACGAAAATCCTTTAAAAATGTAACATTATAATGCAAAGAGATTTGTTTTAATTTTGTATGTTATTTGAAAGCGGTATATAAAAACGAATATTCAAAGACAACAGTAGGTACCAACATTAAAAACGCGTGGTGGTTAAAGTCGATAAATTCACGGCTGTATCAAAGTTCTAGTTGGTTCAGGTTCCGTACTTTTATCCCGTTGCGGTCG
This sequence comes from Agara belti belti, assembly GCA_018245935.1. Lineage (NCBI taxonomy): Eukaryota > Metazoa > Arthropoda > Insecta > Lepidoptera > Hesperiidae > Agara > Agara belti. Next base: position 7,600 of record DWEM01002386.1, read on the forward strand.
ATGCACTCTAAGGAAATATCACGCTTTCGCGAGTGCAATTTGATTACTGCAATTTTAAACCTAACGGATTTATTCCGTTATGTCTGTCATTTTACAATCAATATCCATGACTTACGAGTATTAAAGCTAGTATCTTTCATGGCACTGGGCTTCGAAGACTATTCAAAAATGTCATAAATTATTTATTTACACCTGCCGTCGTAAGTGAAAAATACAGTTTGTAATTTTTTTGGTGAAGTTTTCATGGATGCTTAAATTTCAAATAGTAAAATGTAATTTAACAAAAATCATGAAACCCTGCGAAAAATAAATCATGAAATCACCATTGGACTTCCAAAGTATAGGTACAACTACCTCGAATCACATGCCTAACAGTCGCTTAGGTCTTTACAACTTCAAATATAAAATTATATTTATACAGGAAGTCCTTAATCATTGGACTTTTAGCGCTACTAATTGCACATTCTATCTTAGCTACCATTTCAAGCGTATTTGTCGAGCGATATTGTTAATGAGAACTTGAGAAAAAGTACCTTGTATGTATGTACCTTTCATTGAAAATTACCATATTTTAGGGGGTGAGTCATTTTGAAGCTAATAAAGTTAACTTTTATTTTATTTGTTAAGTGATGAGTACGAGACACGTAAATTATGATGTCTCGCACACAAAGCGGACGCCGGTCGCCGCTCGTGCTGTGATTCCGTTGCGTTATTGTTAGCTACTAGGATTTCTCGACTCGAACCAGGCAATCATCATTAAATTCATAGTAACTAACGCGCCGTCTATGTGCGTGCGTCCCATTCACGCGGTCTCATCTCAGGGAGAACATACTCGTAAATAATTTTAACATGAACTTCACTAGTAACTAGGTTGAATCCTGAGGATAATAATAATATACCTATTTTGTTATACACCACAATAAAAATAGGGTATTCATCATAATATGTACATGTATAAAATATAAACCTGTCGTGTAATTTGTCCGATATACGAAGTTTAATGTGCATAATAAAGTATATTAGACTTTATGCTCATTAAACTTTTATTTAAAAGTATCGATATCAGAACTTTCCTTGCTTGCGGTGGTTAAACATTTAATGAAAATAACGCACTGTGGTATTGTTCTTTTTAGATATTTCTTTAAAAATCATGCCATAACACATGTGTTCCAGCGAACATTAATCCGCAGTAATAAACAATGCTCTCAAGAGTAAACATTAAATATTATAATTCTTAACAATGCATAAATTACGTAAATATAATATATGTCAAATTCATAGATCATAATGAGTCTGAATTTTGAACTTTACAGAGGTGTCCTGTCTTCGTAGACTTATAGTAGGCGATGGTCAGTGTAACCCCAAGCCAGTGCGCCGGATGCTGCGCGCTCCGTTTTATCGATCACGGCGTATCATTAGATATCATTGTGATCTATGATCAATGTGCGCCTACGACCGCGACTCTACTAGGGTTGTCTAAGAGGCACTCGAAAGGAAATAAATGTCATCATAAATCCCTGGTAATTTTCAAACTGACCTTTTTAATACTGTTTTCGTTAATGATTTTCGTTAGTAGGTATAACGTTAGTGTAAAAGCCAATCTCAATACATCACCGTCGACTGGAAGGCAATGCAGCTAGGCATTAACGTTGCCTTTTCTAAACCCTAATTTTTAGGTAAACACAACAAAGTGTATACACATTATTTCCAGTTATCTTTAAAATTTCTAAGAGCGAAACTGATGCCCAAATGTTCATTCGTATTATAATTGTTATATTTACGAATAGCACGTTACGACGTAATCGATCAAATAATAAATATAATAGTAAACCAATAACATTTTAAGAACAAGAAAAAGTCGATTATAGCCCGCCCTGCTAACATCTTTTTCGTCTCGACGACACAATATCTTATCTTAATAGCTCGTACCGGCCCTATAATGAAACAATTAAGACAATACGATCAAACAATAGGGAAAAAAAGCGAAGGAACAATTAATCTTCCTCACATTATATCTTGTTTGTTTTCCTGTGTCAAACACGAATTTCGTTTTTAAACAGGGATTATAGAAAAGCGGATTACTATCGCCATGTTATCTTCGGACGGATCCGTGGGATGTGTTATATTATTCTTAATAGGATGTCGGACGTGAGACGGTTTAAGTTCATTATTATGTTAATTCCTCAAGGGCTACAGTAAATATTCTCGCTGGACGTGAAAACATAATTATTATTTGTAAATGACACTTGTAGTTGTTCGTTCATTTCTTGTACTCATTAAAAAAAACTTACTCGTGTAAAACTAGGCACATTTCGTAATGAATCATCAAAAAAACGGTACTGCCATATTATAGGTCTACCTTCGATAGGGAAACTTTACAAATACTGCTACTTTGCAAAGTAGAAAGATGTCTTGTTATGTGACGTCACAGTTACCTGGTAGGGTCTCTCGGCAAGCAATGTCGCTCCTGCACGGCGACGCCCCCTCCGCAGGTCCTGGAACAGGCGCTCCAGGCGCCCCAGGAGCTCCATGCGTACATCGTTATGTTCGTTCGCGTCGCTTGTGTCAGCGTCGATGGAGGCACCTGGAATGTTGTATAAACAGATATTAAGTACTCTCTTAGACAGATACAATGCTCTTTAAGAATATCTACATACAAAAAAAATTTTTTTTTAATGCATTAGTAATACAAAATTTTTGCAACGAAAACAAAAACCGAGAAAATAATACATAATTTAAGTTTAATTCGTTTCAATGTAAATGTCGATATAAGTGTTTAAGAATATTTACGGTAATCTTCACGTTTTATGAAATAAAATGTAACTAACGTTTATACGAAAGCTCATTTCATTTGTGTCCAATAATAATAATAATCTTAGTCGGTCAACAGGTTCGTTCGTCATTTGATGGTGGAATGCATTCGAGCTTTCGTGTCTTGATTTCAAGGCTAAGAAATCTAGAGTAATTGTTCATAAGTCAATTCAATTACGTTCAAACAAGTTTCTGCGTCGTTTACAATTTTACATGCGACAATAATTGGTCAGTTCGCCCGCTGATTATGACGACCTTTTAGATCAATAATGTTTTGTGGCTTATTGTTTTTTGGGTTTTAAATTTGATTTTTACATACATTTTGGTTGAGGTTTTCTTAAGCGATTGATAGACGGACATTGCGGGTCAAATTAGACTCAATGATTAGGTGGTTCTACGGTATTTAATATGTACCTAAAATATTGCGATGAAATATAAAAAAAATTTCCAAAACTACCATAAAATACCTATTAGAATATTTTATCGGTACAAACTGTTCATCCATCCATAGAAAATCAAGTTCAAAAGGAAACAGTGCTAATTTAATAACAATGTAAGATACTATTGATAGAAACAAGAATCGTATATTAAAATATAACTCGTGATTGCTCATAGTCCAGTGTGCGTACCTACAATTTCTCTGATTGACCAACCTACTTGTATTGATCGATTTGTGATATCGATAGGTCATTGACGTGCGTAAAATATTCCGCTATACAAATCACAAACATTATAATGCGATAGTGATCATTATTAGTAGGAGTTATTTTTTTTATTTTAAGGCTCGCATGCAAGCATGGCCAAACATGCAACTCTGTAACCGTGGCTTACGATATAGGCAACATCAGAGAAGTTAGGTATTATACCTTCAGTTTAAAAAGACAGTTTTTAAGAGGTTATAATTACAGATAATTCTCGTTTACTATCAAAATCAAGATAGACTTAGGACAGGTGGTACTACTAATTCAGAAGTCTGCTACTACAAATAAGTAATAAAATTCTAATCATTTTTTCTCTCTGGTTAGAACGTCGGCTTCATATTTAAAAATGTATAAATATGATTACAAAATTAACCAGTTAACTCAGACGTGAGTTTGTATATTTTCAAAGTATACTATTGACATTTATTACAGCGTTGTTTGGTTAATATGTAATGTAGTATCGTTTTACGTAAGTTCTTATATGTGTTAATAAACAACAAGTAACACAAAGATAAGAAGATATAATTTCCTAAAAATACATAGAGATATAGAATTTCTTTCATCAATATAAATTACACATCTACTATATCAAATTCACAAACTTGTCAATAGCTTAAGTACATTTTAATTTTGTACCTCACATTACTATTGAATAAGCTCACACTCGTGTAACTGTAGCGATGTGCGAACGTACATCACTTATAACATATGTTATAAACATTTCTTTAAGAAGATTTTAACGTAATATACAATGTATTTTAAATTATATGTACTGGTGATCGCATCCATCGACCACACACGAAACAGATGGACGAGAATTCGTCAACTGTAATGTACGAGGATACAGCGTTGTGAGGGCGATTACTGGCGTCGTCATGTAAGAGATCGTTGCTCAGTGGTCTCGGTGTATGAAGGACGCAAACGTCGGGCTAAGCAACAACGAACGCGAGTGTCTATTAATAATAATAATAATAATAATATCTGGGGACAATTCCACACACGGCTATCCGATTCCAAATTAGGCAATTTAAT
>DWEM01002387.1:0-12141 GCA_018245935.1 Agara belti belti
TTATTTGTGTGCAATAATTAACATTATAAATGAGAGTTCAGATCTATAGAGGCAATGTACTATTTTAATTATGTGTAGAGTGACTAGGCATCTACTAGGCTACATGGTGTACCATACTGCATGCCTACGGTTACTATCCTGCAGTATCGTACAGTATCGTAGATCGTATGATCGCTTTCCATCAGGCGAGATTGTGGTCTAATGCTAACTTATTTCAAATTAAAAACATAAAGAAATTGTTTAAGAAATATGAAATTACAACACTAAATTTAATCCCAGAGAATTCAGTTGGTAATCGTTTTACATGTGTATGTTCAGCAAATGGGCGAGTGATGATTAATGATGTAATAAAGTAAGCATTTTAATGTTATGTATTTCTAAATGAACAAATATTCAAAAGTACTGAGTTTAAAGCAGCTAACCATTTGATATACTTTTCTTTAGATTAATTTTAAGATATTATAATAATTCACAGGAATCAAAAGTACTTACTAAAAAAACAAAATTATTCTCAACGTTTTGTGTTCTAAAATACCATTTTATATCGATCAAAGTCATGACAGTCATTTCACGAAAATGTTAAGATATGGTACCCATACTATGTATGTTAAGGAGACGGAACCTTCATAATATTCCTCTGGCTATAAAAAGTGATACAGCAGTAATTTTTATATTAAACGTTGTTAAAATTAGTTCATTAGCTATATCCCCATGAGCGAACATACAATTAATCAGACAAAAAGCCAAAGATTCCGAAAACTATTTGTGACACAGCAACAACTTTTTTTTAAAATATACCATGTGCTAATCTATTACTCGTTACTACTATAATAAAATGTATATTGTACATATTTATTACAATGATAGAGGTTTTTTTTTAATATTATAAGAAACCCGCAGTTTTTGTTGTTACCGGCCAGCAAGTTTGAGCTGTTTTCAACGATCTCTCACGAATATTGAAGATAGAAATGACAGGCTTATTTCCTTTTATTCGCCATTCCGTATCAAGCGTCAGCTGCAGACGGCTAGGGTCATTAGGCCGATTCAGAATCTCTGCTAACCGTACCGCCCAATAAACAGGACTTTTCCAATAAACACCAATGACACTGCACGATTTTTGTATTAGGGCATTTGTAATACATATAGGTATATAGATATACATCTAGTCAAATGAAAATCAACACGTTTTCCTTATTGTTTTGTTTTTTTGTACAATAGTAATTTTCCTCGTATGTGACTATCATTTCTCAATACGATGTTTCTAACTCACAACCCCGCGTGATAGATGTTATAATAACATATCCGAATCCCATAAAGCGTTGTGCATTAGAACTCAAAACATTTAAATTATTTTTCAGGACGTCTAATATTATTTCGGTTCAGAAGAAAAGTTACAAATAAAAATAAGCCCTAAAATAAAGACAATAAAGTGAATAACCTTATGTAAAATAATAACCTCTTTTTATTCCTTGTTAATACGTTTATATCTATTTAACGTCTACTATAACGTTTTATGCCAATGAACGTATTAGTCACGAAATTAGTCACGAGACTTACAAGAATAATGTAATAAATGAAGGAATATAAGAATAGGTGAACGTTATGATATTTAAAGGATTTTGCAGGAGGATTTATATGCGTTCATTTATACTCAAACTACATGTTATAATCACTCCCAAATATGCAATGTTTAAGTAAAAAGTCATCATAAATATGGTCATATCAATCAAAGACTAAGATTGAAATATAATATTATTGTAGATACTACGATACATACTCGTACCTATACAAGATAACTATACAACAAATCAGTTAAATCCACTCTCTAAAACATGTATTATTTTGTCATATCATAAGAAAAGACATCGAAACTTTGATTCATTACTGGATGTACCTAATGGCGATGTCGCAATTCACTTACATTTATATAGGTAATAGACGGTTGAATTCGATTCAAATATCGTTGTGAATGAGATGTGTAAATAGTGCAAGCGAGCGCGGGTGAAGCGGCGATCGATATCGCGCTAATGAGTGGTGCGTGACGGGGTGTTTCAACATGTGTGAATGTGCCGCTGTGTGGACCAGTAACTCTATTAGCAAACGCTGCGCAACTCATACAACGGTGCTTAAAATAATAATGTTTCAATCCATTTGTTCACTGAACTTTTGAAAATTTTATAGGTAGGTAATACTTTGTGCTGTTGTGTATTAAAGTCTTCTTAACACGAAGTTAATACGATAACGATTAAGTGCTCGGGGTTTTGATGAAATTGATCACCATTTGTCAATTGGCTCTTGAAAAGGTGAAGGCTACTAGTAATGGTTTACCAGAGTTTCCGTATTTTGGATGACAACAGTCGGCTACAGTTATTGCCGGCACTTTGCCTATGACACAGTAAGCTCGCACAATAGCCTGAAGTATAATAGTAAGCTCAACGCTTCCTTACATTGTCCATATTCAGAAACTGGATTTTAGTACCTTACGGTATATAATTGGGAGCCTTATATCTGCTCTTCAATTTTACCTATCGCTTGAGACTCAGTAAGGTGTCGGTAACATAACTTCACTAGCGTAATCATTCTCAAAATGAAAATATAATCTTTAGCTTCGATCGTTATAAGTAAAGCTTGAAAATAAACGATATTTTCAAGTCTCCCACGGCTAACACAGTTCCGCGGGGCGAAGAGACATTAGTCAGCCGTTATCTGATGACGTCTGCTAATTGACTAGAAATACAGATAAACGCTATTTTTATACGGCAATAATTTTTCAAATAACTGGTATTTGTTGTAGAACGAATAACTATCAAGGTATAACGGATATTGAAATTGTGTTATTTTGCATTGTACGCATATTTAAAAATTACTTAGGATATTTTAAGTAACTGTATAAAAATTAAATGAAACACTTAATTCCAAAGGCAAATTTTATTTATGGTCCAACGTATGTATACTGAATGACGGACCCATTCAATGTAAAATATCGCTTCTATACCCACTTATGATACAATATTTACAGACACATACATATATAGAAATTAATTGAACACCAAGTACGGTTAGCTGTTGACAAGAAAAGCTATAGCGGCGATCGCGAGCGCGAGGCGTGGCAGCGCCTGTGCTCCTCCAGCGCGCCCCGCGCCCGCCGCGGCGCGAGCGCGCGCACTGCCGCCGCCCTCGCCGCGGCACGCAGCTCCGGCCGCGCTGGCCAAGCTGCGCCCGCGCACTTTTAATGGCGATATACATAAGTTTTCCTCCCCAAAATCCTGGGTCAATGCCAAAGGATTCGCTAGAGGATCACGGCCGCATTCACATGGCAAATGATTGCCACTTATCACAACATTATCCACTTCAAGGATCACGGCCAACGGCGTCTCCAACATATGATTGCCGGTAAGCTTAAAGGTATGTACACTGTTGTTTTGTACAAGGGCTAGCTCCTCGACAGCGTCAATCTTATTATTACACATCTCAAGTATATCAACTCGTCGAAGTCCCTCGAAGGCCCCAATTCGAATTATTCCTAAGTCAGACTCTCGGAGCGCGAGTCGTCCCACGCGCGTTAATCCAAAAAACGTGTCGGGTAGAAGTGCCGGTAAATCCATGTACGAAAGCTCTAATACGCCGACACCCTCGAGTCCGGCGAATGCTTTCGGCTCAATTGCTCTAATTCCTGAAGGTAACTCTATTTGAGTTACATCGTTAAGGCCGGAAAATGCGTGTGCTAGTATTCGTTTGATAGGATTATTTTTAAGCGATATAAGTTTTATAAAATTCGTTCCTGCAAATGCATATCCCTCGATCTGAGCAATCCTATTGTGTGAAAGTATGATGGAAGAAATATTTTGTAGAGCAGCAAACGCAAATGCATCCACGGTAGCGAGAGGAGTATGTTGTATGTACAGCTCGTTAAGACGAGGTAGTCCACGGAAGGCAAAGGGGCGAATACGCGTCAGATTACAAGCATCCAGGGACAATCGTCGCAGCTGTCGGAGATGCGCAAACGCGTCCGATCGCAGCACGCGTAGATCTGCGCGCGAGAGTGATAACTGCATCACATTAGAACTGAGCGCCGACGGGACACCTCGTAGCGTTGCACTGTTGCAGACTACCTGTAAGCAAAATATACGTCGATAATTCCAAAAAAAGTCTGCGACACGAGATGTCTTAAATCACATTATGGTATTTATCAAAAAAATTTAAAAACACTGGAATTATAGAGACATAAAAATATGACCACTACATATCCAAAGATTCTTTTGGACACAAATGTCAAATGTAATGTAAATCTTTTGTACTATTATTATTTATATTAAAAAGAACGTGCAAAATTCAAATTCAGCAGAGTCTTTTATGAAACGATCAGTAACTGTCACAATTCCATCGCAATATCGACTGTTTGTGTTGTCAATAAAATTAATCTCACCGTGAATATTCCCAAGCGCACACAGGCGCATCGCTGTATTTTGATTGAATTGTTCCAAACTTAAGCTCAACAAATAACCCAAACAAACATCAATCTATTTCGTATAAGTTCCGCATAATCATGATTTCATAAAATACCTTCCCCTATAAAATATCTGTTTTTGATCTCCGATACATTTTTATGAGCCTTTTTAATGAACAGCTCCAATTAAGCTAATTAAATGGGACATCATTAACTGACCAGCCTCGCATATTAAAATCGTAAACGGGCGTGTAAATGTTGTGGCAAGTGCAACTAAATTCAAAATTCATGAATAAATTTTTATCTTCATATTTTATATAATGCTTTATTCGAGCCTTTAGTTTTTTTAATGAGAAATTATTAAGTGAAACGATACCATAGGTCATCCTTTTGTGGTATGAAACATTCGTAACTATATTTTTGTAAATTACGTAGCAAAGTTGTCGTAGGCATTATACTTGGTAGTACCAATGACAGTATAATATGTCTGGCAGACTATATATTATAATTGCCTCCAGATCTGGATCTGTTAAAAGTGTAAAAAATGTACACTATGCTTACAACATTTAAGCAACCATTTTCGAGTAAAACAAAATTGTTTTAAATCTAGAAACATAAAATTAGATTTAACATTTTGTCAAAAATCAAGGGGTGAATCTAAAGTTTCGGAATGTCGATGTCATGAAATGTTTTTATACTATCGAATATAACATTGATATTCAAAGCGATAAGTCAAAGTCCCTTCGTAAGTCTAGACTTGCGTGAGCAAACCGCTAGTAATTAATGATACCGCATGTCATCTTATTAGCATTAGTTAGCAGCTTTAGTTGCTGTATTTCTTATAATAACCACATATAATAAGTTAAACCGATTGGGCAGCCTGCGCTACCTACTATGATGAAAGTTATTCGGGGGTAATATTTTTTTAAATGTCTTCCTAAAAACATAGCAGAGTTTGTTAAATACTCGTATAGTCTTACATTTAGGTATGCACATTTTATATTAGACCTCTCTTTTAAATTTACTGTTATTTTCTACATTGTACAGTGCTTGGCAGTGTATTATGACGATACGTAATTAAATGATCACCCCTATTTTTTGTACGTAATTTTCAGATGTCTACAATTGGAAAACCTAGAAGATTTTTGTTCAACGTATAAACTATGGTAAACTCTTTACCAGGATTTTTTTAAAGTTGATGTTCGTATATATGTAAAAGGGTGTGATAGTGGTACCTGAGACTGTGATAGGCAGATGCACTGGGTTGGGCAGGAGGGTATGAGGGTCGGTGCGAGCAACTGGCTGTGTGCCGGTGCGCTCAATAAACCTGACGCCACCACCGTCACCAACCAGCGCACCACCCACCTGTAGGAAGGAAAAAAAATTTTTTTTTTTCAATAATTTTTCATTAACATAACAATATTATAGATATCAAATATTGAAAACCAATGTTCCGGGTACAGTACTATATTTTTTTCTCTAACAAGGATTCCAATTATTTGAGACGAAATGTATTTGCGTAAGTAACTTTATACGAAAATAAATACGCGTGTCATTTGATATTCTTCAGTACTTAATGAAATACGTCCGCTCAAATTCCCTTGTTATCAGGTCTATCAGAAAATGAGTTCTCCAAAAAACATATTTAATTCGTGAATCTTCTTACAAATATTTAAATTTGAATCTGTTTTATATGAAATAAAATACACATTAATCTGTATTCCCACGACGTGGATGGCGGGGGATTCGGACATTGCATTAAATTCATACACATCGAATGATATCGAAAAAACGGTCTGTTTGATGCACTCATTGCAACGACTGCAATGTTTCAAACGGAAGCTCTTATAATTCAAACAGCGTGATGGGTGATACTGGAGCGTTGTGCGATCTGCATTTTTATTTTAGTCCCTAGACATTCACATTCATAAATAGGTTTTGATAGCCATTGTGTCGGTTCACGTTTATTCTTTGAAAGCGCGACACTGCACCTACGATATGTCCAAAATACCACAGTAAGATTTAATGAACTTGCTTATAATATGAATACCGCAATTCTGATGTACCTATAAATAATATCAATAATATCTATATATAGTATCAATTAAACATAAATAAAAAATTAACTACACTTTCTGATACAAATTATAAATCGTTCTGCTATTGAACTTTGTATTTTATTAAAATCCAAAATGTGTTTTCTATTTACTTAATGCAACGCTTTCCTACAGAAATATAAAGCATTGTGGCTAATTCACTTTTCAGTTAATTAATACTTATCTTTTACATGTCATTCTAAATATCTTATTATGAACATGTGTGTTTTCCGCTTACGGCTCAATTCGAGTTTTTCATTTGATACTAATAATAAACCTAAATCTATTATTCTTTAAGTAAACAGTATTACTTTGTTTATATTCGTTTGTCTTAATGTATCGTACCGATCGCCTAAATAAGCGTTTGTCTAAATGGAAAACGGAAAGTAATTTAAAAGGGACTGTACAAGTTTTGTCTACCTAGTTTCAATTATATTGTAATTGCAAACTTTTATCTTGTATCACACCTGAAATCGATAAATGTTTTACCTGATCAAGAAGGCGGGGGCCATGGGCGGGCGCAAGCTGGGCGCGTCGCCCGCCGTGCGCCCTCACCTACGCACCTCCATCGTGAGCTACGCCACCCTGACGGAGAATTTATCATTAATCTTTCAGTCAGCGAAAATAGATAATAATCAACACAGGCCATTGTGGTGCCAGATATTAAGCAAGGCAAATTATAACAAAAATCGAATTAAACAAGTTTTGGTCGGTTAACATCGCTGTTAGCAAATTCCATCTACTAAAGGTGGTACTGCGTCAGATGTGTACGTAATGTCGTAACTGTTAACTGAGCTAATTGAGTATGAGTAAAAACGGATTTTTTTCTCTAGGTGCCCTTTCCTCTACTAGGTCCGCTTCGCTGTTCCGAAAATATCTCAATATGATATAAGAAAAACCTATGAAGAAAGTATCGCATCAAAATTTTTGTCATGAACTTTTTGTCGATGTCTGTCCTAAATCATTGAAATTATTAAGTAATATAACAAATAAAAAGTAAGTTCAAAGACCTGACTACTGAAAAATCAGGCTCTGAATAGAATAAAACAAGAAAATAGTGATGTTCAGAGGATAGCCATGGTCGTATGGTCGTATGCCACTTTGCCCTAAAGCTAACGATCTCTTACGACTGTTACTACTCGTATGTACCTATTGTTTTGTTAGGATATGTGACATAAGGCCATTGTCACTATTTTTAAACGACTTCATCTTGTTTTATATTTTTCGGTTTATATTATTCAGTAATCGGGTTTTAGTTTTTATGTTACTTTATATTTCATATAATTTTTAGCACCTAACAATATATATATATATATATATATTTTAAATGTGCTAATTAAGCCTTTTCAATCAACACCCAACACGATATCTTAATTTTTTATTTCATGACTTCATGTCTCATAAAGGTGCCATATTCAAATTAATGTTACGTCACATACCCTATAGATGCCCCATTTATGAAATTATGATAAGTAATTTATATGTTATGAGGGAACAGAGAAAAGGAGTACACACCGGTCAAAAAAACGAATATAACTCTCCGTAGTCGGGAAAAAATTAGTTCAGTTCCAAGAATTCCATATACATATCTGACGAAACAACCTGTATATACCGAGTAACAAAAGTTTATTTTTCTCTAACGTGAATTACATGTGGTCGGAGGAAGAGAAAATAATGTTCGCAGATTCAATTACACTTAAACGGAAATTGAAAATGGAGACTTGGTCCAACAACTTCCTTTGAAGAAAACACACGTCCCCGCTAAAAGATTACTTGGAATGTATTCGTGCATATAACTTTTTTGAAAAACAAACAATTGTACAAAAGTATTTAAATATGATTAATCGACAATCGTCAGAAATCTAAACATATTTACACTTAGCTAAATAGTCGAATTCAAACAGAAATTCAGTCACGTATGAGAATGAATTTTTAAATTGTGAACTTCAAATAATAAGATGCAACAAATTCACTTAAAATGAATCAGCCCAATCAACCGTACATTCGTAATGCATTCATTTCACAGTATTACCGAATATTCGATCAAAACTTCTTCGTTGATCCTCTCACAACTCTCGAGCGGTATTCAGGAGAGTATTTTGCTCGATAAGTGGTTGCGGTTTAAAATACCTTTAGCGAGTGAGTATGTTACACGTCCACATAGCAAACATATTTTTAATCCTATTAAATATAAAGTTCATTGTCATTCTTTCCGATATTAATTACTTCGTATCCTAAAAAAAATATCATAATATTTATTAATATGTTTAATGATGATTAAATTATGTTTTACTTTTACACATTCATTTGATATAAAAATATACACTTCCATACAAATTCACACGGGAAAACTTTCAAAAGTAAAGTTATATACGAATAGCAGCCGTTCTCATTAATGAGTACGCGAGAACCGATCGTCGACAACGTTCAAAGAGCCTTATCGCAACATGATGGACGGGCGGACCTAAGCAAAGATGCTTTTGTGTTCCCCATAAATCCAGTCACACATTGCTCTTACACGTATACACGTCGTATGGATAACGGCTTACACTTGTGATGATGAGTCAACAATATAGAACCATAATAAAACCTACATGCAAATAATAGTCCGCAGACGTTGTGCTTACTTGAAATACAAAACGCCGCTTTGAATAATGCTGGAGTCGGATGCCAAAAACTTAAAATTGCAAGAGAATGTTTACGCTTGGCGTGTGGAGATTCCCGGCCCGTCCCCAGAGCGCCATTACGCCGCTCGCCCGAGACACACGCTTTTAAAATAAACTACGCCTAAATTATACCAGCGAAATAATTCTAGACAAATTCTTAGAGCACTTTTTGCATAAAATATACATATGGATTACCGTGTAATTGTAATATAGGAATCTTATCCATAAGATATAATATCCATTGTATTATCAACGGCAAGAAGGTAAATAGGGCTTGATTCAGAGTCAATCAAAAATGAGTAAGAATAACAACGAATTTCTACACGTAATAGGATTTCTGTATGTATTTACGTAACTTTATTCGTATTTCCATATGTTTCGGTCCGAAAAGCGTGGAGGCCGGTCCAAGTTAATACTACAGGCGACAATCTCAATCGTCTAGCTAGTGTAGCAACCCATCTGTGACCAATCTCTAATAGTACGAATACTAACTAATATGTACTGCACTCGTGATATACCTATAACATATAATAACTGGACTCATGTTCGTAACGGTACCTACTAATGACTACTAGACAACTAATGTTCTACTAATAATGGCAATTAAAATTACCTTAATAATTCCATACATCTTAAACAATAGATACTTCTTTCACAGAGAACCTATGTAGTTTGCGATACAACAGTAGTTACTTTGTTACAAAGAAAATTTTGAAAAAAAATTGAAAATTCTTACGTAGTACGCTGTGTTTTTCGTCGGAATAAAATATAGTTTATTTCAACGATTTTACTGTATTTCATTATGAATGCCGGTAATGTAAAACAAGTAAAATTAAACATAACAGTGTAATACATATAAGAACTTATGACTTATACTTATGATTATACTTATGAGAATGTTACAAGAAAATCAAATTTATAGGCTATAAATTATATCTGTATATATTTCGCCACCTGGACTGGCACCATATCAAATGAAATGACGAGCCAAAGTTACTTATTATAGCTTAACAGTAAAATGACACTATCATCCTGCGCAGTCCATAGACTCCGGTATTAAGGGTGGCGAATGAAGATACTTATCGATTAGCGCTGGCACGATTTCAATTGAAATAAAAGTACATGCTCGAATTTTAACTTCAAACTTTGTACTTATGAAAATAAACGCGCATTAAGAATGTGTGTGCCGGAAATCTTTTTCCTAATTAGATTGAATTATTTACACTAAGGGTTATATGTGAAAACGTAATTGTTACGCGTACAGTACATTGCCCGTCGTAGTGAACAGCTTTAATTTGGATACGCTCAGGACTGTGCTGAGCAAATTTGCACTTCTTATTATTATTACTTATAATTGATTCTAAATTATTGCTAATTTTGTAACTTTTCATAATCCACCTAAGCAGCACATATTAGCAGTTAATATATTCAGATAATATATAGAAAGCAAAAGACAGAAAACCTATATGAGTCTCATGTAACAAAATTACGTGGACCTTTATCAAGGTTTCACTTCGTTGTTCATTCAAACCATATAATATTTCGGCAAGGGTCCCTACAATTAGGAGGGGTCTGGACTACTCGAGTAGCTCCATTATTAATTGTCAGCATTATTTAATTCAATATTTGAACATAAGTTGTTCGTAACTTATAAATTTACGTGAATTTTGTTAGTGTATTTGTGTAATATCGTTCCGAGTTTCTTTATTACAACATACACAGGTACCATATCAATAAGTGTACGAAGGTTAATAACTTTGTTTTCTGTGTATAATTTGTCGATTTATATTAAAAAGCTGTAATTAAATAGTTAGTTTATCGTCTAATCTAAACTTAATTTTCAATCCCTTTAATTAGTTACACTATATAATGACTACCGAAGGAACCCGGTAAGGAATCGAAATTCGTAAATATTAGACATACGCACACGCACACACGATATTCGAGAATATACATTTTAATGACATGTATGTATGCATATGGTAATGTAATATAATGATAATATATTCAAGAACATCAAGTATATGTGTACCTCTCTTTTTGTACCAACAATAAACTGATAAAGGGAATAAAACCATATTCTCAAAGGTACTTATAAGCTATTTCAATAATGTGGCTTAATTTCAATTATTTTTGGCATTTATTTTTGTACAGGACGTTTTTGCAAATAATAAATATAACACATTTTTCATTCGTAATAAAAAATCATGTATTATCCTGTCAGAAGACATGGTGACAAGTGTAATCTTACAGGCGACAGTTATAAGATTATGCGTGTCAACTAATATTTCTTGTAAGATGCCACCTTTGTAGGTATCCGAACAATTCTAACATTTGTTTCTGTTTCTGAGAGATTTAATTCAACGTTCCGGTATTCCCGGAGACGTTATGAGGTTTATAAATAAATGTATCAGATATTTTAAAGATTTTTACGATAACTAAGCGTGGCGATTTTTGACTAACTTATGTCACAAACAAAATCTAATGATGACAACCTAAATCAATTCAATGTGACCGCGCCTCGATTCTCAAATATCGATCAACTTCATCGTTTGATCGGACGGTTTCATCGATTACGAGACAAAACGAGCTTTTTGTTTAATTCGCCATCAACTTCAGCCCCCTAAAAGATTCGGTGGTAAAACCAAGGCTTACATATTCTTAAGCTACTTTACATTGCTATCATTTATGTCTCCACTGTGAAGATGTAATAAGCAGAAACTATAAAGTTTTCTGACATAATTTAAGCTTTGATTAAACTATAGGAAATATCAGAGTAAAAGTCAGCAGGGCTGGTATATACTAGGATGTCCTGATCCTCACTACGTTTTTATTTATTTTCGTTTGCTTTTGTTTATTTTTTTAACCGACTTCAAAAAAAGGAGGAGGTTCTCAATTCGACTGTATTTTTTTTTTTTTTTTTTTTTTTTTT
>DWEM01002388.1:0-12140 GCA_018245935.1 Agara belti belti
ATTTGCAATAAAAGTATCCTAGGAAATTAAAATGCTGCCCAAAGGTACTATTCCACGCGAACGAAGTCGCAGGCAAACAAATGTTTGTCCTACGTGGGAATCGAACCCACGACCTACGGTTTTGCAGTCAGGATCTCTAACCACTCGACCACGTGGCCGGTCAATTAGTTTGCCCAATTTTTTTTATATTTCATTTCGTACTTCAATATCGTACTTTCAGTTTAGTAATTTAGTGCATATAATACAATTAGTTCGCACGATAACTCGCCTCGAAGTAAAAAAGGAAAGGTGTTATAATATTGCTGCGTTAAAAAGAATCCCTTTGAGATAATTTCAGATCTGAAATTCGAGCTCTTTAGTATTTCCACTATCCCTTGGAGCTATGCATTAGCATACCTCTGCACCTCTTTGAGAGCCACCTCTTCATAGCACTTCGCACTTTCGTTTAAGACGGTTCAAGTTGAATTTATACGCTTTGAGTTATCGCGAAGTTCCTGAACTAACATCGGTAACTGTTATAGCTGAGACCGAAATATTCGTAGCCATGAATATAATATTAAATTATTGCCTGTAAAACTTCTCACAATGAAACGATAATTATTATATTTCTGTTATACATATTCCATAACCAATGAAAAAAGTTTGAGAGAAAATAATACCAATAACTTAGAACGGCCTAACACGAGGTCACGTGTTTCTAAGTTAGGTAAAGCCCGTTAGGTAAAACTTTAGTAACTAAGCTGACAAATACATGATATATAATGGTATGTGGACGAAAGGAGCGTGAAAATGTAATGGTAAGAGTGAGTGGGAAGATGTGCGAGCGAGAGGGAAGAGAGTGGATCAAGGGACAAAACGAAAAAACGTGAGACAGAAATAGGTTTATAATTAAGGAAACATTGTAACAAAACGACAAAAAATCTGTAGGTTTTTTTTTCCAGACGATCCGAAATCATAAATTTTACTTATACAGATACTATGGTACCCAGATAAAGAGCACATATTTACCTGGACGGGACTCGAATCGACACCCACCGGTTTAGCAGTCAGGTTCTGTAACCGCTATACATAGTGGCGAGTTGAATAATCTATCCGCGATTTTCAGTATAAGAGTTGGTTGGGATTATTTAATGGTTTTTTGCATATTCTAGGTTTTCTAAGAGACGGTCCTCAGACGCGACCATTAGCATACTGGGCTTGTGAAAAAGCTAAAAATCTGAATTGCAGGTTAAGCTCGGTGGGTGCACAAAGGAATATTCGCCGGAGAGAAATGTGATTTTTCAAAAAAACGCTACAAAGTTATCATTTTGAAACTTCACGTCAATTGAAATTTGATGATTCTTGCGAATTTCTAATTCGATGTAACTAATGCTAGCATTGTATATGAAAATGTTGTATTAGAATATTAGCCTAGTGATAATCTCTGCTTTGAAATTCAGCCTCCTACACCGGGGGCTCTGTGTTCGATTCTGGCAGACACCTCTGATTTGTTACGTGCATTTTATAACTAAAAATTAGAAATGTCACTTGCTGTAACGGTGAAGGAAAACATCGTAAGGAAACCTGCACACCTTAGAGATGTTATAAATGATAAGTCTTTAAGGATCTAAACAAACTGCGAATGGGAGATATATTGAGATGTAACTAAAACACAAGCGTACGTTCCAACGGTTTAATACGGAAGAGGCGATGTTACATATTTAAGTACCTACATGCTATTTTTAATAATATTCTTAAACTACCCCATACATTACACTTTGATGAATCAAGAATTGGAGATAAATTGAATTAAAGAAATGTTAAGTAAACTAAAATAGCATTGTTACAATGACGAGTCGATGTAACCGAATAATTAGTACCTACACCCCAATAGGCACTGCGCGGTCTCTTCAGTTGGTGATCCGTGTAATTATATGTCGCAGTTTTGGTTGATAATATTACTATCGCTTTGTAAATATGGTTTTTATTGACAGATCCTGATTTATAACTCAGTTAAAAACATGTCGGATACAATGCAAGCCATGTCATGTCAACATCATCGCTGTTGTCGAGTTCCAGAGCCGTGATCCAGTTCCGGCCACGGAGGACAACTGACTGTTCAATTGATGTTTTATAAAATTGAAAACGCGAGCGCACACACTCGCTGGTCCGGCTCCCGTTTATTGTTTGCGGGAACAATGAATATTCAATCTGTTAGTTGTAAACTGGGCAATTTTGCCCGCGCTCTAACGGAACTGTTAACGGTTTTACGAGCAATCGCTCGGTGAATCCGAAAAGTGGTCATCGGTTTATTGCTTAATAATAAGCAGCGTAGTGGTTTAACTTTCAGCCTTCCCTTCGTAGTCTCGGGTTCGAATCCTGGCACGCGCCTGTGACTTTAGGAAGTTACGTGCGCTTTTAAGATTCAGTAATCCTCGATACAACCTTATAATAACTGAATCTTACATTATGTAAAAATCGTTTAGCACGATGTTTGTCCGCCTAAGTGTCGTATAAAAAGTAAAAACATTAACTTTGCAATAAAAAAAAATTAGATCTCTAATCGAGATAAAAAATATCCTATCTCTCAAGTTGGACCAACATCCACACATGTGCGGATTTTCATGAGTATTCAGTAATTTTGCAGTCTATCGATGACAAACACAGTGACAGGAGATTTATATACACGTTATACACATTACACTATTTATAAATAAAAGGCGTCTAACTGGAGAAGCAAAATAAAGTAACGTTCGTATAAGTATATTTAACATATTGTAACTCAAACGAACCGCAAATACGTTTGAGCGGCAAACCGACATCAATTTAATTAACACCTTAGTTAAGTACGTAATATTTGATACAATGTAGGTTCATTACTAGTGCAATGGGACGCAGTATATTTAGGTATAATATAAATGCCGTACAAGCAACCACGAGCCTGTAGCCACCTTAACGGATTGACGAATAAATCGGCCACCGGTTCATTTGATCTAGTCCTTACTGCCTTCCAATTAAACTCTTTCGGAAAAGCTTAACGATCTGTACACACGTACATATAATAAAGCACTAACGAGGAAAAATCTTTATAGTCAATTTTAATGTTGGGGTCGAATTGCAATTTCGCGACGTTTTGACAAATTTTTATAATTGAAATATATTGTAACCGTCACGACTTCTGCGTAAAACCCCAAGTGCAAATTTAATTTCATCTTACACGTCGATTGCAGGCCGCCGCACTTGGCGCCCGGCGCCATACAGAAATATACGGGGCGTAACATCTCGACACATATTCCAATGACCTTATTTGACCGGAGATATAAAAAATAAGCTTTATTTTTAAATTCCACGAGCGGTCTTTAGCCGGCTCTAGCATTGTGGCCCTCGGCGGTTAATTAGTGCGCGCAGACGTAACAAGTCGGTTTAAAATTTCACCCGACATGTTTGCCGGTTAAACTTGGCCGCGTGTAAAAAATATTACTCTCGTTCTACTCGGAAATTTTTGTCGGCTTTTGTACTTTGTTTAATTCCTATTGAATATTTTAAATGTAATAAATATGAATAGCGTTTAATTGAGACAAAGACAAAATCGTTCAATGTATTCATCTCTTTCACCATTTCATTCATGGCCACGGGGCCATTCTCAAAATGAAGAGATTCAAAGTCACAGTCTGCGATGTTGTCCAAGTACAGGATCATCGCACTTCACACACTTTTGAAAATATTATAAATAAATCTAGCTCGTATTAGATTTGCTATTATTATTATCTTTCACTCACTCAGTCGTTAATTCCCTCGCCAGTCCCTTAAACAGGCCTCCGCTCGGCTCACCCGTTGTCTCATTCACTCAATCGCTCATTCCATTACTCCCATTCGCTCACCATAGCAGTTATGGGCAAACAAAAAGATAACGTAAAATCTCTGAAGTCTAAAATTACTGTTTGGTACCTTTATTAATATTTATTAAATACACAAAAAAGTTGTAGCGCGTTTTCGCAACAACCCTTATCGTCTATGAGGTCCCGCAGGACGCAGCGCGGTTTCCGTAGAGATGCAGCCGTCTGTTAATACATCACCAGCAAGTTTCATATCATCGAAAAATATATATAGCTTCGTAATTATACTACAGCATACATTTAGCCAAGGCGATGTTTCTAAACAGCAACCGCAAACAAAACTGTCATCCAATATCCGGTATTGGCGGATAATGTTTCAGCAAATGGAATTAAAAACAACGGGCGATGGTAAACATTTTATGTTAATGGTTTGCAGTAAAGTACCAGGGCTTTAAGTACTAGGCTCATTTGACAGTAGTTCTAATATTGATATCGATGATCCAATCTTCACACTACGCTATGGTTACATTTTTTTTCTACAAAGACAAAAAGTTTATTTGTATCTACAAATATATGTATATTCAAAGATTTTACAGAGTCCTTATATCAATCCACATTTTGCGTTTTTCACAAGTTCTAAATATTTAAAATTTCAATTAACATTATCAAAGAATTCGACTAAAATTACTCTTATATTTACTTTAGATACTAATAATCAAATCAAAACCTCAAGCTTAGTATCCCCTATTGCACATTTACATAAAAAAAATGTATTTAGTACATCTAGCGCTTACATCGGGTTTGGCAATTTTGAAATAGATCAACACAAATTTACTGTTACATTCTTTCCTAAATACTAGGGACTATCGCCCGCCGGCTTTGAATCTTACCCTTCCAAACAGCTCCAAATAACTGTAAACTGCAATTTTGATTACGTGTAAAACGTCGATGAATATGAATGAATAAAAAATTTGATGCAAAAGATTTACTTTCTCAAACCTTCTTCATTTGAGACGATAACATTAACTTAGAGCACAAGTAAATATGAGCACTACGAACTCTCGACACGTTTTAAAACAAACATTTTATGCACCTATCAGGAAACAATGAATGAACGCGTAATGAAATTCATAGCGTAACTCAAAACACTGTAATGGTGCACTGTGATATTGTTGAAGTTTGCTATTACCGTGACCGCAGGAACCGCACTAAATTCTGAACAATCCAAGCGTGGTCAAAGAGAGAGGGCAATTGTATTTGAATTCATAATGCTCGCAAATCCTTTCGCAA
This sequence comes from Agara belti belti, assembly GCA_018245935.1. NCBI lineage: Eukaryota > Metazoa > Arthropoda > Insecta > Lepidoptera > Hesperiidae > Agara > Agara belti. The sequence continues at coordinate 5,106 of DWEM01002388.1, forward strand.
TAACACTGCTTACTACGTTGGCTGCGGCGAACGTAGCGCGTACATTGATGCGCCGGCCGGTTATCGGACTCTCGGACTTAAATAAACATGTACAGAGGCCCGATATCCGCGAACGCCGAGGTGACGGCACGAAACGAGAGGACGCTGACGATTTCAATAATGATGTCTGTAAATTAATAAATCTCAGGGGAAGAGTTCGAGTGGTATGCTTAAACCGACCCGAAGCGCCCGATTTGTTAGACAATACCTCAACGGTCAGCACAGTGTATGTTTCATATGTAGATGAATCTCTATATACTACTACTACAACCACAACTACAATTCCAACGACTACAAGTACTACGACTGAATCCCGCAAAGAAAAATGTAGCCGCTTGTCCCTGTGTAAAAATCATGCTTGGAATAAATAAAACAAAAGATTAAATAAATAAATAGTTAAAGTGAATTGCAGCTGTAAGATCTTTCTTAATTCGCCAAAATACCAACTTTTTAAGTTTTTTCTAATTATAGTTCTGACTAAATGTTTACTACTTCGTAATGAAACACTCTGGTGCGGTATCTTTGAGCTTCTCGGGGTCGCAGGAAAGAATCGTAGCCAGAAAGGGGACACAAAAGAGAATTCCAACCATCGATCTGAGAAAGAACATGTTTCCAAGTGTAACAGTGTGACTAAAATGGGATGAATACATGGAACTGTGGCTTTTACGATGAGTCAGATAATTGACCGCATTTTCTCTTGTCAACGTTGTTACTTCTGTTCAAAGCTTACGTGACATTGAGTGGATGGTCATAAGAAGAGTGAACGTAGGGAATATGAAGCGAAGATTTACCCTCGTCCGAGCAAATGCGCAGCGACGCTTCGTAATAACTGCTATAAATATACATATAGAAACAACATATAACACGCCTGTCGATTAGGTTACAAAAATAGAAACATGTGAATTTTTATTGACCTTTCTATAAGTATTTCAAATTGGATTTATACATTTTCTATAAAATCATATAAATTTAAGCAGTGATAGGTCTTAGTGGCTTGAATATGAAATCGTGGTACGTACTTCGACTTTATTATGCATTTTAAGACTAAATAGCCGTAACTATAACAGTGAAAAAAAATATCATGAAGAAACCTGCACACCTTAGAGTTCTCCATATATCGTTTTCTAAGATGTATGAATTACCCATCTGGATTTGGCCAGCGTGGTAGTCTATAGTAGGAACCTAGGAAACTAGTACACAGGGGTGACACTATGAAAAATAATATTTTATCTACGTATAACATCTACACACCTTTTATGGTAAAACTCTTGGCGATTAATAACAATAAATCCTCGTACTTAAGTTGGTAGCCAATGAAATTCGGTTAGTACATTTATTTTAGTAAGAGAATTGTAATAAAGTTTACATTAAATATTTACATTAAAGACCTATTTTACAGGACGAAATGAAACAAGATTCCGTGATAAAATCCTCTATATTATCTAATCATCGTTTTTAGTGCGAAACGTATGTCTCACTTCATATTTTGAGTAAGTTGAAACGTGCGTGAGAATATGAAGAAAAGGGATTTACCTTCGTCAAGCAGCCGACGTCACGATAATAACCACGAACAACCCAAATACGAACAAACATAAGATTTGGATTAGAATTAAAACAGTATATGTACTATACAATTGTTGTGCTTCAGCTTAAGAGTCTGGACACAAGTCTAGTAGACGATAGCATGAGTAACTACGATGATCATCTGGAGATACTTATAAAGCCCTAATTTTATTAAAATATTGTACTAATTTTTAGATTGGAACGTTACCTTACGGCAGGTCTAGTGTGTGAATTAGATGTCTCTAGGGGAATTTAGGAAACAATTTATCGTCTACCTAATTTAAAATGAAATTGATTTTGAAATAATCGCCGAGCACTAAATAAAATGGTTTCATCGCGAGTTTATATAAAAGAAGTAATTGATCTTTCGATAGTTGCAAATGTTCAGTTTCGTACTACTTTAATCCTTACTATGTTAGTCTATTTAATCTTAGTGCGTTTTTTGAACGTATCAGAAGCAAAATCCACAGGAATGGATATTCCAAATTCATATTATTCCAATGTTTTAATTGAACTTCGTCTTTAACAATTTCACCCTTGCATAAATACTGTCCTTTGCTAGTTGTCACTATATACATGACGCGATGAGTAAGCATCTGTGAATCGAACAGTGCGTCGACATTTCTAATCCGATTTGTTACTTCATCACCGTTTATATTTTTTATTGTTGTATTATTGGATACAGATGTTATCTCGTAAGGTGAGGGTCAAAGTCATAAAGCTTCTACCGCGCTAGCCAAGTAACCGTTTGACAGACTTAACGCGTCTTAACATAAATCATGAATAGTCTTATGATTATCAAATCGCACGTTTATTTGAGAAATCAGGTGCGCGTCAGGATTTGGATAGCTGAAATTCAAACGCTGTCAACGTTTATCAAACATTTTTTAATGCCCTATCATTGTTACACTTGTAATTTCTAGAAGGTCAAAGAAAGAAAAACCCGAGGCATTACTATTTTGCGATATTAGTAAAAATATGAAGAAAGAGGATTTACCCTCGTCAGCAACCGACGTCACGGTAATAACTGCGAGCGGCCGAGATACGAAAATATCTACGTTTGATGTAAATAATCCTCATAAAACTCGAACCTCTACGAGCTTCCAATTTACGTTTTCTTAAGAAACTGTTAAATGTTGCAATTTGACACATACCAATATAACGCTGCCTTTTAAAATTGATACTTTTATTATATTCCTCTTTTACTAACAATGGTTGTTGATGATCGTAGATGTCGAGGGAGACGAAGACTTTGGTACTACGGCCGAGTAGGCCAGATATTCAGGGAGGAGTCTGTTGACTCCAACACCGGATTATGTATGAAGAGAGTGATCAATATAGAAAAAGCACGTCAGTTGTAACAGTGGAGATATTCGGCACTCGGTGCCTACTGCCTTCATCGTTAGGGACCGGACCGTGTAGTATAGTAATAGTAATAGTACAACTAGTGGGTGCGTTGGGTTCTACCCGAACGCTTGCCAGCTGCTTCGGGTGTGAATCTATTAACGTCTAAGAAAAGATTTTTTCTTCTGTGCCTCCGTACTTAAAAATTTTGGAAGTCTCTTTGCACTCATTAATTCATTGTGATTTATTCAATGTATATACAATTCAACATGGTAATAAGCCATTCATTGGCATTAATGCTTAATAGTGCTCGGTCTGCGTCTGGGTGTAAGAATATCTACATAAAAATTTAGGCATTTTTATATAAAGTTAATCAACTTTACCTGTTACCATAACACAAGCTCTGCCTTATTTGGGATGCGATGACCTCGAGTGAATTTGTCTCAAGATATAATTATTATTGAATAGCAATTTTAACTAGCAGCCGCTTGAAGTCATTACAGCGGCTGGTCGAAAACAGTTTTGAAATACGAATGTAATATTGAGACGCTTATTGGGATAACGTATCGAAAACGGTACCAGTTAAAGCAGCATAAGGCGCGATCAAACCTCAACTGGCAAATTTTCATGACGTTGTTTATTTATAATTCGTATTCTCTAAGGTAATCCCTGTATTGTACTTGCCGCAATACGTTTCTTTCTCCCGTAACGAAAATTCTTCGTAAGTTCATTTAAATATGGTTTACCGGTAATGTTTTTTATTGATTGATTTATTTTTTCAACCTCAACAGTCTTTACGTCTATGTAGATAGATAAACATATTTTTGTTCCCATGTTTCCACACTAATTTAAAATGAATTCAGCTTATTGCTTATCAGATAAAATGTCAAACGGCAAGTTTGCTGAGCGGCTTCGCGCCGGACGCTTTGAACGTCAGCTACTCTTTAATATAATATTCTTAGGTAAGTATATTTTAAAAACGGAGATAATTTGAAATTCCAGGGAGCTGTAATCAGATACCAATTTGCGAAGCGCTTTGACTCTGCACTGAAAGGAGTGCTGAAATTTAATTGCCGTGCGATTAAATGGCATCCCCAGACTGGAAAAGTCATCATTTATAGAGATGTTTTGTAAGTTGCAGGAACAGAAATAGGAGGGCCACAACCGAGCCGCGCTGAAAGGATGACTGGAACGTCTCGGACATAAAGGACCTGGCGAGATAATAATATTAGTATTTACGCGCAATGCTAAGGCGATATTTGTAGAACATTAATTCTACCGTGAACCAGAGGTAATTAATACAATTTGTGTTTCGCTCTGAATGCCGTAAATGCAGATCCAAGGGTGTACTAGACGCGAGCCTGTCAGTTCTCAAAAGTAGCAACGCATCACTGACCGACGTCTAATATTACGGACACTAAATAATACTACCTGCACTCCTACTAACGTGTACTAACCAGACTAATGTTGCTATTAGTGCTATTCCCGCAGTCCTTTTAGCATTGAATGCTAATCTAACTCTTATTAACAACCCCATTCCTACAGTCCCATTAAAGGTTGGATGCAGATGTGACTGCTGTCTATTTTGTTACATTTGATTACAATTAAGCTCGCAATTTTTTATTGTTATCTGTATAAAAAGACTAATTTTGTGTCGCCTTTTAATAAGGCGTAGGTTGTGCTCCGGGGTAACTGGTATATTTCTACAAAGATACGAGAGTGAATTATTAATAAACAACGGGCGAGTACAGCTGCGCGTCGGACCCGCGTCAACAGACGGACAAGCGGATTATAATATCGCGAGTTTTTTGATGCCGTGCTCTAAGCGTGGGGTAAGATGAGTGAATTAAATGGCGCTGGACTACAAGTATTAAAGATAATCCATTATAGTGATAATAACGCAATGTATTGGCAATGTATATTTTCCGTGACGCTGTTATTTTAAAGATAATCCCACTAGGAACCTTAATGAATGACCCACTTGCATATATCGCTCATTTGGAGCGACAGTGATATAACTGCAAAAAAATGCAAAACTGACCTAATTATACCAAAATGATCCCCATAGTCATGCACGTTAGGGGTGAAAACGCCACATTTGTAAGTTAAAAAACAGTCGGTAGAGAGTCATTCATTAGCTGTAAGAATAGTTAAGAATCTTCATTAGTGTTCCTTAAAAATCTTAAATATGACGTAGTGTTAAATTAACATATTTGCACTTGTGTCACTGTCGCTCCAAATGAGCGATATGCAGTAGTACGCAATATAACTCTTATAAAATGTCGCAAGTACTGCAACAATACAGCCTGCACTTCTATTAAATTTTTGTCAAACTGAAAATAAGCTGCCAAAAGACCGACATTTATACAGTTTGCATCGACCATTAAATTTCCCCGCAATTGAGTTCCAGCATTTCGTAATAAGACTCAAAGGATAGCAAAAAAATACTGTATCTTGTTTAATTCACAAATTGCGGACTAAAGGTCGTCTGACATTTTTAAATCCCGATTTAATGCTGTTGAGGACTGCAAAATAGCGGTTTTTTATTTTTCCCTTTGAATGATAAATAGATTTTTTTTAAATAAATTGAATATTTTGCCGCATTTAAAATGTAATTACTAATTAAAATGTAATTTTTATTAGGGTTGTATCGTTTATATGTAAAAATATGTGAAAGTGAGGGAAACAGTAGAACTATTAATTCGTAAAGTAGAGCGCAGTGAGGTTGAACCCTTGTCATACGCGACAGACGGACATTCGGATTATAATACTGTGAGAACTGACATTAAAGCACTTTTTGTGGCGATTACCGGAATGAGACTGAACTTAAACATAATGCCGTTGCATTTATGGTAGGGTTTAGTTCGAACGAAACTGTCCTTGCGATAGGCAAGCGCAGGGGGGCTGATATTCTAAAGCATTAAGAAAGGATTTCAAGCGCGATACGCATTTCGTACATTGTTCTTAATTCTAATGCTTTAAATGTCATCACGGTCCATTCGTAGATACTGCATATGTCATTCAAATTGTTGTACATATAATTTATAGTTAAAAAGAACCTTGCGTATTATTTCAAAGATTGTTAACAAAAACTTGTATAAAAAATCTGATACAGATGTATTGTTTACTACCTATGTTTCTACCCGAAAATGTTTCTACTTAGTGAGTTATCAGAAACTTCCCGGTGCAGGTAACAACATTTGACAGGCAATTAGGAAATGGCCGGAGTTCTTAAGTTGGGCGCAAGTTCAGCGCATAAGTTCGGGAGGCAACTTCGGAAGCTCATGTTTCATATATCGACACAACACTATTAAATTTCGAAACGAGTTGCACTGAAGTCGATAGGAATCGAGGCCTTATGAGTGCATCTTGTTATTTACTGTTTTGAATAATTTGTGCAAGCATTGATATACGTGTTAGACTTATTTGTAATATAAGACGAACGGGTGCAGGTAGTGGCAAGTTAGCCGGGCGTATCCGTGTTCCAGGAGGCACGTTAAGGAGTCGGTTTCAGTTGTTATCAGTTAAGTTGATAACACGGGACCAAGTTATTGGGGTCTTATAACTTGAGTTATTTGAGATAGTTAAAACAAATGTAGATGGAAACCTAAGCTCAAATATTTGCAGAAAACAACGCTCCATCGGTTCACAAGAACGCCAATTATCGTGGAGCTACAATCCTAGAACAGTAACGTAAAACAGCTCGGCTCGCAAAACTCAAGTGCTGACGGTGCTAGTGCGCGCCGGCGGCGGCAGGGCCAAACTATGTAACATATTATGTTACTTTTGAAAATGTACTGAAAGAACGAAACTTAGTAGCTGTATTTAGAATTATTAAAAAAACATTTAGAACAAAAACATTTTTAGAATATTTAAAAAGCACTTAACCATTTTTTTTTAATAAGGCAGCACCTTTTTTCCTATTACTCCTAAAAAAGGTACATTATAAATGAAAAATAGATTCTACGAATTTATTACATAATATAAAATCTGTACGTGAAATATATTTCGAAATTGTATAATATAATAGTAATAGGCATTCGTTGATATACATATTAACATTTATTGTAATAAAAGGCGCAAAGGGTG
>DWEM01002389.1:0-12138 GCA_018245935.1 Agara belti belti
AGATCCACACTTCTCGCATAAGCTGCCAATCATACCATCGGAGGTCGGCTACGTGAACTTCACGTGGAGATCGAAGAAGAGATATTACTATAATTTTGACACGCTAACGTCTTCCGATCCAAAGGTATTGAAGCCGCCGCTGCTGTCTATTAAAACCCAGGGGCGGGTGCCTAAAACGCCAAAAGGTAAACCTAGTAAAACCTACTGTCATTATTTCACTATTACTTGAATAAAATACAATAAATAATTCAATTTTCACGACATGGGTAATTTAAAGAAAATCTGTACATTACAAAATTGAATTGTTTTTATTTACAGAATTCAGTATATTTTTGCCATGCATAGACAATAATAGTGGCGTAGCTACTTTCGAAATAGGGTTAGTGCTAAAGAACGGCCGAGGCACCCCGTTAAAGGGCACTCCCCTAAGGTTAAACCTAAAGAAGGAATGCGCACAGAGAGGTGTGTATTTAGAAAGGACAGGTATTGTATCGCCAACGCATTTTTAACACTTACGCACCCGTGTTTCTGAGTGTTAGAACTTTGTGATTTAATATTGATTGACAACTGATTGTACAATAATAAGGTCCCTGCGCATGTCATACCCGCGAAACTCAATATATCAGATCTACACTACATATATAATGTCGTAAGATTTTATTACGAATATGAATGTCACAAGGAACCATTTCAGAAACACGGGCGTTACGCTTTTGTTTTTCCTTTTATAAAAGAGATCTTAATAAGAATTAACTTACAATGCTACGTATCTAAATCTAATCTAATTTCTAGGATCTCAGGCTTATTAATTCGATATCTCATGCTTCTAATTTCGTATAAACAACGTACTATATAAGTCATGTCATCGCCGAGGAACACATAAAGCACTAAAACATTGCTTTTTATGTATCCCAGTCAGAAATAGTCACGCTTACCCTAGTAATAATGGATTTACGGTTCGTATGGGCTGCCGGCTGCCGCCTGTCGCCGCGTCGTTACAATTCAGTTTTATATTACGCAGTGTTTGTGTTCGCGTGTTCGGATGGAACAATACAGCGATTGACATTTTATTGAGCTATTGTTTACTATGATGGATTAGTAGGTGTTTATATAAATGTAATATACAGTAGCGCATAATATCGCGTACGCGTTTTAAAAATAGACATGAATAATTTTGGTGGTAATAAAACGTGGTAGGACCCTGTGGTATTCAAGGCTTTAACACACAATAATATCCGCTTCATTTACGTAGTTTCTTTACTTAAATTAACATAGACGTAAAAATGTGAAGACGGAAAATTTACTGTTACTCCAGTAAGCGTAGATATGACTTTGTAGTAATGTGGATTTTAAAAGTTCAAAACGTAGTTCACCATTATTAACTGATTCACGTAGAAAAAAGCAAATTTCTAAACGTCTATCTCAGTCAAGTAGAAATTACACAAATACGGAATTTAAGGCGTTAAAAAACAACAGTTGATCTAAATAGGTTCTTTTAATTAACTAAGTATACGTAATGTGAAATGTTAGAATAGTATTTATTTATGTCAAAATCTAAGTATTGCGCAATTTTATTTTTATTTTGTGTGCGTGTGATTAAAAAATGTACTTAAACTAAATAATGTGAAATAAAAATGTCAATGGCTGTATCCGTCGTGTACGTACTAATGTGTGCGCGGCGCATTAACCGAATGCCTTATTTTCCGGGACATCATCGGCGGGAGCGGCGCCGCTCGCGGTGCCTCTGCTCACAGCATTTGCGTTTTTAGGTTGGTACATCCGCTTGCTTTTCATTACTCCTTTACCATCAACACATGGCTTATACTTTATTGCTTTTAATTATCGATATGGGGTTCTTCAAAAAAGGCGTTAGCAGTCCTTCAAAGTTGGTATCGCGTAGGTGAAGCCTTTGGTCGCAAATATCCATAGGCGATCACTTACTATCGGGTGGCCCATTTACCTTTGCATAAAAAAGACAGTAACCACTAATACACCAGACCGTGGCAATACTTATATGGTCGTAAAAATCTTTCAATAATTATTTCAATAACATACGTACAATTTTTTTATTCATAGAAAGAAAAAGACATGTACGTACCTATACGAAGAGAATTCAAATGTTCGTTATTTGTGTCGGTCTAAATTACTTTTAATAGGACAAGTATTAAAATAGGCAGACTCTCTAAATGATAATAATATAAAGCTCAGGTGGTAGAAATGTCATAACGGTATCTTAAAAGTTCACAAAACACCAAACATTTGTTCAGGAGATCATTCAATTCGTCGCACACACATTCAAGTTATTGACCGAACACCACTTGTGTTTGGAATTTATAATGTTTATATTAGGCCAGCTTTTACACACCACATCGTTCGCACTGTTATTGTTGTAATAATTTCTTTAATTTTAAAATTATTCCATCGCGGTACTGGTATTTGGACTTAGTTGCATGATTACAACAGTTGCGAATGAGTACGGCATGTTATAAAAAAATATAGTGATTTAAAAAGTACATTTCATAAAATCGATTATACCTATGAGTGACCGAATTTCAAAAATGGAACTGTGTTCCGTTTTACCATGTTACTTTCGTATGTTTAACATAATTATGCATTATAAAAATCAGGAACAATTCTTTTCCTTTCGATTTAAAAGGATTCATACACTAATAACGTATTTTTATTTAAATACGATAATCGGAATAAATATTAAATAACAGGTTTTATTATAATGCGTGTTCACCGTCCAGGGCCCGACCCGGAATGTGACAAGAAGTGTGCTAACCAGGGCTGGTGTAACCACGAGAAGATTTGCCAATGCCCCGAGGGCTACATGGGCCAGCACTGCCGCACGGCGCTCTGCTACCCGCAGTGCATGAACGGCGGGAACTGCACGGCGCCCGGCGTGTGCTCGTGCCCCGCGGGCTACCAGGGCCGCCATTGCGAGGGAGGTACGTTGCACCCTTCACTGCAACCCTTGGCATACCGCGGAAAAGGATCTCGAGGAGATCCATACAAAAATAGTTTTTACTTATAAGATAATACATAAATATTTGAAATTCAATTCGAATGTTATTTTACAGAGATACATTAAAGCTTATCATTATTATTATTGCAATTCAGTTATTATCGACAGCCAGTGTCACTCCAGTCTGTTGCTAAAAGCATTTTTTTTAAGAATTCCTAATGGTCAAGCGTTTTCCACCTCATGGAGTACCATGATGCAGCATACGATTATTTACCTATTTATTTAGTACAACACATGTAATACACAGGCTTATTTGAATATTAGACATGCTGATAATTCTGCATGCATTTAGGAGAATACCACATATGAATATTTTTACTTTTGTTTATTTTTTTAGGGATTTATTTGATCACCATACGGGTTGAGGTAACAGAATCAAGCTAATCGTTATCGAATCGAATCGAATCGTAATCGAATCGAATCGTAATCAAATCGAATCGTAATCGAATATAATTTTTCATCAGTTTCCATCTTACCTGTGCCGTATTCCGTATCCGCTCGGTTTGAGCCATTCACATATCCTTGAAAATTAAAAAATAAATCATTTATTATTATAAAATATATTTAACAAACTTATTAACTACATACATATACCGTAAACTACACTGTATATTTTCCCTTTAACATATTTGTAGACCAAATATTTTCTTCGTAAATATTACATGTTAACTTATAAACATGAATTACATTACAACCAACTTTTTCGTTATACCGTATACCGTACATGTAAGAAATTTATCACATTCAGCTAAAATATTTTAGTCGAACTGATACTAGACTACATAAGACAATAATCACAAGGATCGATTTGATAATATTACAGGTAACAATAATTAAACATCTTTAGAACACGCAACCACTACACCGTTTCCCGCCTAAAACCGAACTGACAGCCGCCCGCCCGCGCGTCCTCCCCCCGCTGTCTTCCCGCCACAAGCCGTCACCTGTGACGTCACAGCCTAGGCCCCGTAGACCTTGTACGACTACAAATTTTATGTTGATTGCAATCAAGAATTAAGTTTTCTACTAGTTATTTAACAATGAATAATACGGAGAATACGTACGAAAACAATGAAACAATCGAGCGAATGCATAAATTAAACAAAAGCCTTTTTTAAAAGCTACACCTTACTTATACCATACTTATACAGGGCACCTCGTTGTGGGCTCCTCCAGTGCACTAAATAGTTCACAAATCAGGAAAATAGAGGTGATACTCTCATTTATCATCAGTCAGTCTGCGTACATAACAGTAATTGTAACTATAATAACGATAGGGATATCTATACCCATGGCTATCCGATTCCAAATCAGGCAAAACAAACGACTGTATATTGGTAACCGGATAGCTGATAAACATACATGTAATATAATACTTAAATACACCCATACACAGAACAAACAAATGCGCTTATCACACAAACGTTTGTACTGGGTGGGAATCGAACCCGCGGCCTCCGGTTCAGCAGACACGATCTCTAACTAGTAGAATAAGAAGCGGGTCAGATAAGTCGGAAGCAAGTCCGTGAAGCTATATCCGCTTCGATATGGCGATGGCCACCTTGCAGCCCGTCTTGATGACTTCAGTGAGCGCCTTGTAGAAGGGCGCCTGCTCCGCGCCGTGCTCGAGGCCGGTGTCGTGGTGCTCCTGCTCCTCGTCGCGGAACCTGGTGATGGTCTCCAGCACCTCGCGGTCCGCGTGCGGGTCCTCCATGAGGGTGCGCAGCTGGTCGTTGTAGTGGTCCACGATCACCGTCTCCACCGCCACGGTGCACGCCATCGCCGCCTCCTTGCCCAGCAGCGCCGTGCCTGGACGCATGCGAGTGACCGAGGCAGTAGAAACGGGACATATTCGTACTGGCAGTGTTAGCAACGTGCTCCCATTTACACGGATACAATTTGATGTAAATCATTGAAATTCCTTTTTAGGGATCACTTAATATTAGGTTTATAATATACCAGTTTTTGCCTGCGCCTTGATCGAGGAGTAATCGAATTTCCAATAACCATTCTCCGCACAGGTTCTCCAACTTTATTCGTCTACTGCCCACTTTGAGAATCAATTATTTTCTAGCGTCCCCCAAATCACTTCATCCCCCCCTCCCCCAATTTCCTCTAGCTAGCCCCGTCACCGTCCCCCTGAAAGCGGCCAGGGCCCACAAGGGGACGTTGTCGCCCAATTGAGAAAGACTGGTTTAAGACTTTTTGGATACAATTAACAAAGTACGTAAAGCATAAAGTTAATTACCGGCGCCCAGGGCGAAGCCGGCCACGTTCCACAAGGGCGTCATGACGGTGGGGCGCACGCGGTACTTGGCGATGAGCTGCTCGAACTTCTCGCGGTGCTTGATCTCCTGCTCCCACATGTGCTTGATGAGCGGGCCCTCGGCCGTGTGGCCCAGCACCGCCATCTGCCCCGCGTATATCCGGTCGGCGCCGAGCTCGCCCGCGTGGTCCACGCGGATTATTCTATCAAGCTGTTCAACAAATCGCCGAAATACAGTTATATCTTTTTACGACACATTCAAATATAATCGGAAGTATAGAGAAGAAAATTTAAAAAAAAAATGTGTAGTACTAAAGACAAAGGATTCTACTAAGTAAAAAGAGCTCGGTCGTTACTTCGTAGTACGAGCTATGCGTGTTATATTTTCACTTACATTAGGGTTCTTCTTCCACGTAGCTGTGTGGACCTTCCGCGCGTGGTGTAGGAACGGAGTCGGGCGCTGCATCTTAAGCTGGCAACATTTCATTACATCTCATTGTTTTGTTTTAACGAATTTACATTCACGTTGTTTCATTTCAGGTATATGTTCCCAGAAGTGTTTGAATGGAGGCAAATGCATACAAAAGGACACGTGTGAATGTTCAAAAGGATTTTACGGTCTCCGTTGCGAGTTTTGTGAGTATCTAAAATGCAACAATTTGTTAACTTCAAGCCGAAATGGTGTAGATACCAGAAAAAATGTAACGGGGCTAAAAACAAAAAAAACTTTTTTTTTTATTATTTTAATGCTTAAAAAAACAAAGACGATTATAACGCAATAATTGCAATAATAATAAATATTTATGTCGTTCAGCCAAATGCGTGATCCCGTGTCTTAACGGCGGTCGTTGCAAGGGCGTGAACAAGTGCCGCTGCCCCGCGGGGCTGGGGGGCAACCACTGCGAGGTGGGGCGGCGCGGGGCGGAGTGCGCGCGCGGCTGTCGGCACGGAGCGTGCCGCGCCGGCGTGTGCGTGTGCGACCACGGCTGGCGGGGGCGCTTCTGTCATCGCACGCAGGGTATAGACATACTTATCTACCTTCGGGTTATGGTTCAATGAGCTAAGTCAGCATGGGCTTCGATCAAACCAATGAACACACAGTCTAGCAAACAATGATAAGTACTGCCTATAGATATTTTCGACAACAGAGTAGCTTCAAACGAGTTGCCAGCTTCGAAGGAGAGCCCTTGTAGTGGGTGCCTTGAGGGGCTCTCGGTCGAGTGGTCAAAGTTGCTGTTCTCTAAACCGGAGGTTATAGGTTGATTCTCCCACCCAAAGCAAACATTTGCAATTTGAGCATATGTTTACTTAGTCTGGGTGTAACAGAAATATTTACATAAGAATCATTTAATATGTTTATATAAGCATGTTTATCTGCATATTTTATATAAGTTGTGTGTGGAGTTATTCCAAATGTTATTATTATTAATGTACTATATAAAAACAATATATTAATATTTTTCCAAGGTTCATCTGAAGAATCCGGAGAATTCAAGAGGCCACGATGAAACCGAGCCACTACTGGACCAATTACTTAACTAACATGTGATTTCAATAATTGTACTACAAATTTATAAATTAAACATAGGAGGGGATATATCTAAAATTAGTCATAGGTTAAGTGTAATTTTTATTTAGATATAAATATTTTGCAATATAAATATTAAAATTAAAAACAGTTGTATTATTTTCCTGAACTTTCATTTTTAGTTACAAATACAGTCATTAAGTACAGTAAGATACTTCTCGGGTTAGGAGTTATAGGTTACGATTTTAGGACTTTGAGGCGATAGTTCTATTTTCAGATAGGACTGAACATCTCTTACTGCTTATCAAATTCTACAGAACTAGACTACAACATTGGGCAAATAATGCTATTTAAAAATAATAATAGATAAAAGTTTAATTAAAGTAATGGATGGTTGAACATAATATATAGCTCGCCTATAGCTCTGCACTTTTCATTAAAACATTCAGACTGCTGTGAAACATCTCCGTTATGGCTATAGCTTAAAGCAAGTTTTATTAAAACAATCAGATTATGCTTCTAGAGTGTGAGATTGTATCTCTATAATTCTAGAGACACATTTAAGGAAGAGATCATTAAAATACGATGAAATTGTATGTGGCATAATTGAATGATTCATTTGTCTTAATGTCTTTGCAAGCATTATATTTCTTAAATTAAACAACTTAGTAAGTGCATTTAAAAAAATTATGATGAACCTCTCAAAAATACTTTTTCAAATAACTGTATTAGTAACTAAGATACTACTGAAACAATTATACAAGATACCTGGCCTTCTTCAAGGCAATAGGAATAGGTAAGCTCTATGGACTGTCCTCATAATAACCTATGATGCAGATCAATATCCTCAATAGCCTCAATATCTTGAAAACAAAATTAACTGTTTATAAATAAGTAATAATTAGTAAAACAAACTAGCAAATTATATTGTACGACGTTGTGAAATAATTCTATTATTTTAATAAAACAGGTAGACGTGAGGATTTAAGGCAAATAATGTAAACAGTTAGCACGTTTTGCGATCATGCGATACGTTTGAACATAATAATTACCGAGACAATACAATAACTAATGTATGTACATGAACACAAGTACGACGAATATGCATGAAATCTTCGAAATGTGACTATTTAAAAATATGTTTAACTTACCTTTTTGAAATTTCACTTTGTTATAAGTTTTCTATCGGCTAATACAAACACTCATTAACTGCCGTAAATAATAGTTTTCAGTAAGTAAAATTTTTTTTTATTTCACGAAATAATCACACAACCTGAAATATTTACAAATCATGTCAAATTTAGTTAATGAAAACTGCTTTAGGGAGCGCTAGTGTCTGACAAGATCAATGTTTTCGAAAATAAACTGAGATATTTCCTGATCGTCTGAGTCACAGAGCACTAAATTTAAATCAATTACAAAATTCGGAGACCTAAATAGGTAAGTTTTTGATTTAAATAACACTCTCTTCACTGTTTCCTCACAACATAAATGCCGGGCCCCCCCTCGGGCCGAGGGGCGATTTCCCTTTCCACACCAAAAGAAAACCATACCGCGCAGACTCGTACAAAATGGCGTCCTCCAAGTCTGAAGTGTACAATGTTCACATACCGAGTTTACCGATCGATATCAATGGAGGACTTGCTTTTTTCGGTGTCTTCCGTGCTCTGCGAGTATTTCATGAATTTAGTGTTCGGTTGAGTGAAAAAGTCTGGAGAGTTGCCTTTTTTGAACGGTTACATCACAACGAGCTCGCAGAGGCTGGAATAGGTGTGCGAAATGTCTTTCAAATCACGCAGGTGCGTACGCAGTCGTAGTTTCCCTGTGCTGTCTGGGCCTGCTCGAACGCCCGACCCCGTCATGATGGCCATTCATTTGGGCTTATCCTTTACGCCGTCGCAAAAGAGTTTATGTCATTCGTCTTCGATATCGGTTGGCTGCGTGCAACCAGCGCAGAATGCATCTAAACAAAAACATGAAACAAAATGCGTCATATCTTTACATCGCTTTTCAATTTTATATGAATGTTAGAAATGTAATATTCGAGCTATGTGTTTTAGAAAAAATTGTGGCTTGTGTACTGCGTGTTAATAAACACTTAGATTTTGTAATTTTCCTGGATCATTCGAATTGCTGGCTGTTCAATATATTTTCTATTTCGTAACATTTGAATAGAAAGCTCCGAGTATTGATTTTTCGAAACGAGCTGCCTACACTCTACAATACATAGAATACAGTGTTAAAACATAAGTCTAATAAGAATTAATAAGAAACTATTTGTGTTCCTTTCGTTCTATAGACATTTAATAAGAATTTCAAGACGAATTATCTAAGACGTGAACTTCTATTGATTAGCTCTGAAATGTGGACGTTTAAATTTTCAGCAGCTAAGACAGCTTGATTGTTACATTTCAACATTTCCAGACTATAGGTCTAAAAAATAAAGATTTGTTTCACTTTTATATCTACAATGACAATGTATTTATTAAAAAAATATTTGTTGTTACATGTTTTGGTTAACCAAACCAAACCAAACTAATAAGTAGAACTATAATAAAAAAATATAAACAAGTCCTAATAACAACAAATTACTTAAGTTACTTAATTTACAGTTAACAATTTAGATTTGAAATTTTAAGAGTTGTGTTCTTACCATCTTCAATTTTAATAAATTTACATTTCTTGTTCAAATTTAAATTTGTTTACTGCATATTGTTACAAATATGTTGTAATATTGTCTCAGATATTTTATATATTTGTATTACTTTAGTATTTTTATAATGTTTAGCAACATAATTTCTTATCTCATATCTCCACCTTGGAGATGTAGTGGAGACTCTTAACAGTAACTGGCCGGTTCTAACTGTTTATATGAAAGTTATGCCTGTCTTAAATTCTATTTAAGAAGTAACAACATAGTTTAAAGCTTTCAATGGCATTGTAAGGATATTTCTGGAAAAGTTGCATTGAAAATGTTGGCAAGATTTTTAGTTAGTTAGTTAGTTTGGAACGCTACATGTGTAGTAGGATGGACCACAATTATCTAGAAATAGTCTATTCAACTAATTGTGGTAGGCTTTGTTTTACAAATGTAACATTATTTTGCAACAATCCTTCAATATGATGTAAAATTGAGTATATGTTAATGCGATATGGGTTGAGCTTATTTTCTTGTTTTATACTACGGCAGAGTGTAGGCTAGTGATAATAACTGTATTAGTGGTCTCATGGTCGAGTGGTTAGAGACCCTGACTGCAAAACTTGAGGTTGTGGGTTCGATTCCCATTCGGGATAGATATTTGTGTGATGAGGACATTTGATTGTTCTGTATCTGAAAAATGTTTATATAAGTTTTATATATGTATGTTTATCAGCTGTATGGTTCATCACAGGCATCAATTGCCTAATTTGGAATCGGATAGCTGTGGGTGGAATTGTCTCTAGTTATTATTGTTATTAAAAAATGTAGTGAGTTATGGATTATAGAGCAGTAATACTATTAGTCTTAAAGTTGACTTTATCATAGTGGCAGTTATATTTTCAGCCCAATGCTTAGTAGCTTAGGGTGATATTTACAATGTAGGCACGAAAGGGAGAGGGGTGGTCATTCATATGTGACATTTCACACTAGGGTGAGGGTTGTATTGTAAATAGGAGCAACATTTGTAAAGAGCGATATGTAAATGTAGGGGTTAAAAATATTTTTTGTTAAAAAAAAATAACACACTGATTGAAAACAGCTTAGTTTTGTTTTTTTGCCAATTTTCACATTTAGAATTATATTATTTTTCTTTTTCACCAGTCATGAACTGATCTGATAGAAAATTTTTGCAATACTTGTGAATTATTATGTGTTCTAAAATTATTGTATCATCATAAACTTCTGCAATTTTACCACAATGGTAATGTGGATTGTGACCCTTAAACTTTATGTGTGTAATTGTGTACTGTGTGTAATAAATGATATTTGAAACTTTAATAATTAGTTAATCGCACCATCCATTTGTGTGTCATTTTTTTTAATTGTCGCAACATTGTATCGGAGTTACTAATGTTCACCGATTAGATACAACACTGGTTATTCTTAACATTAATATTTTCAACTATCACGGCTAACATAAATAATAGTGTTAATATTAGATTATAAATTTTGAACAGTTCACAATTCAGTTATATAATAAGTAGTATTTTATCATCTTCTTCTTTCTTCTTTTATTTCTTTTATTTCTTTTATTATTTTATCATCTTCCTTCGTAATGTCTGGCATTGTTTTAATAAAGCTATTGGAACTTTAATACTCATTGAAATTGACCGGTCCAGTAGTTACTGAATATTACACGTGAATGGTAGTTTGTAGGTTTATTTCCCAGCCAGGACCGAGTAATGTTTGTGCGACGAGCATGAATATTTGTCATGTTTGGGCATAAAAAGATCTACATGTCTTGAAACTTACAGGCACTTCCTAATTCGTGATCAAATGGCTGCGTTCTAAGTTGCCTTCTAGTTATTATTATTATCGCATTGAGATCATTCAATGACGTGAATTGTTCACAGACTTTAACTCAAAACGGGCGACTAAAGGCACAACGAGAGTGGGGTGCGACCGCCCGCCGCCAGTAGTGTCCCGCGGCCGCAACCAATGGTACTGGAGTCGAAGCGACGCGGCGACGACGGCGGCACCGACTCGGACCAGATGAACGCCGCCGTGAGCACCGAGTCCATGGACATGGCTGAGGAGGTGACACCGCTTTCACCTACTTTTTTCCGCGCTTTTCTAGGTCCACCGCTGAACGCAGGTCTCCTCTCCTAATGAGAGGATTTCACGCCTCGGTCTACCACGCTCGCCGAGTGCGTATTGGCACACTTTAAACACCTCAAACATACATTTTTATAACTTTTCGAAAGTGTGCAGGTTTGCTCGCCATGTTTTCCTTCACCGTTTAAATTTTTAGTCACAAACTCATCGGAGTGAGAGGCTGAATATCAGACCACTAGGCTATCGCCGCTTCCTACTGCTTCACCTATTGTAGACATAATAAAAAAACTATCTGACGGCGGAAGTCTCTGAACCGCGTAAATGTATGATGAGATTATGGTTGAACGAGCACGCTGTAATCAGTATGACCATTATGAATTGTGCTTTATTGCAAGCAAATTTATAAACCAAGAGCTTCAATACAAAATAATTTACTCAGAAAACGGTATAGAGCCGTAAAATTATTTCGAAAATATCGTTACAATCGCAGCGAGCTTTATCGGACGATGTAATTATTTTGTTAACGAATGAAAACGGCCAAATGATATGTCTTTATGTAT
>DWEM01002390.1:0-12138 GCA_018245935.1 Agara belti belti
AATTCTAAATTAGAAAAATCCAGCAGTACCCAACCCGGGATTTGAACCCAGGACCTCCCGATCGGCAGTCGCGCTAGAAACCGCTCGACCAACGAGGGAGTCAAAAAATTGTAGAAAATGCTTTCAAATTTAAAAATTAATTTAATGAAGTACGGTCGATTTTCGACCACTAGTATAATGAAATACTTATATTATCTACTTATGAAACATCCTTATTTATGATTTCTTTAAAGCCAGAACTAGGAAAAAGCTCTATTTCGCTATATCAAAATATTATTACATGTTTTACGTACTCACTACATACGAGTATACTGGAACTGTATTTTTTTTTGTTTTATGATTAAAGAATTGTAATTCAACTTGACACACTGTTTGACACATTCTGTTCGGAAACGAGTAAACTTGTCATCATCACCCGCCCTACGTCTCGATTTGCGGGGAAAATGCCCGACTACATAGTGTTAATAAGTTCGGGGGTTTCTCTGTACCGTCCTAATTGTTACCATTTCATTTTAGGGCTTATTACTTTCATTTTAGCATTGATACTTTACCTATTTTTTTGTTAATTTCGATTCAAATTTTGTGAGCATAGAATGGTCAAATTTAAGTTACTTAACGCAATTTGTAGGGTGATCAACTGTTTTCTAGGCATTCTTCGTTCTTATTGAGAAATCTAAAGTAAACATGTAGGTGCTTACTGTGCTTTTTGTGTATACCATTAGTTATAAAAAAAACCAAATACTATACATTTCTATCCAGTTATTTCATAAATTTAATCTGTCTTCAATGTCAATAATAAGATTTCTATACAGATAAATTCAACGATAAACACATTCAACAAAAACTAACTGAACCCAACAATACAGCATCATTATGAAATTTTCCATCGTCATTATTAATACGAAAGAGATTGTTAGTTTTTTGGATATGACGTTAAAAGATAGTTATCTATAATATTCTGTTTTTTTTGTGACGTTTCCCGCAATGGATATTGTTTTAGCCGACAAACACATGCATACGACGGATTCTAAAGAAGTACGTACTTCGCTAGAACTAAATGTTTCTGGCCAGTCCTCGATGAAAATAATGAGGATAATATGTTTGTTCAGATATTAAGGGCTGTAAAAACTATTAAAAATTAGACGCTAAACCTGTGGTAATTTGAATTTAGGTACCTACATTAATTGATTTATCGCAGTTTATGGTATAAAATTTATTGCATCCAATTGGCTCATGTATTAAATACGTTAACTGACACATGAAAGCATGAATGCAGTTAAATGTAATGTAATTGGATTCATATTTTTACGTGTCTGATGGATACAAGACAATCAAATGAGCAGTGTTTCTGTAGTCCGAAAGTAATTCATTACTTCAAAACTCTTGGTCATAAGTTAGATGTTGTTGTAATTTCCGATTTCGTAACAAATCTGGCGGCTCGAGTTTGATAACGTCATTATATCGTCATAATATAATATCGAGGACCAAAATGTAAACAGCGTCGCTGCAAATTTGGTAAGCAGTATGTCTGTTATGCTTTATTCATATATATATTTCATAAGATATTCCTGATAGGCGATGATAAAACATGCCCATCGTTACGTTATATAGTCCTAATACCCACACACGACACACGTTACGTATGTACCGTGTGTGGACAGGGGCGTAGCTATAGCTTTGTTATGGGAGGGACGGGGAGGGGGCGGGGTTTCAAAACGTTCAAAACGTACTAAGTTTAATTATTTTTCCCGTGCGAACTTCACGTACGATAAGGCAGAATTCTAAACGCCTAACTTAGTCAATTAGAAATTACACAAATATGAAAGTATAAGTCTACGCAAGGCTAGTAAGCGATAGTTGTTGAAAGTAGGCTCTAGATTGCTTTTTTAAATGCAAGTAATAATAGATATATCTTATTTTTATATTTTGAGGTCTGGATTCCCTTATATACGACAATGTGTGCGACTATCATAATGAATTTTGTTACTTTTATACATCGCAGTGCTTTGTCTGCAGTGTCTATGGTTATTATATTTTTTTAGCTGGAGCATCGTTTCAGGGTGCAGAGAGATATTATCTTACTAACACAGGTTGCCATTAACCTTGCATCTCTAATAACATTAAAGAACGCTATAGAAACGGCACATGCGTCACAACAGCAACGGCCACTGACCGCGGTAACTTCTTTGTGAACTGGTATAATTTAAATTGGTTTTTTTCCTCAAACATTAACGACATATCAACACAATTTCGAAACATTAATTATTAGTTTGACCGCTAACGCTTAAGAGCACCTTGGGTGAGGCGACGAGAGAGCAGGGAAAACAAAAGAACAAACTGCACGAGTTCACCTGACATCTATAATAACAGAATAAATGTTGCGATATCGGTTTCATATTTTTCAGTAATATGATATTATAGCATGACTGGCGTTGTTGTACGTCTCATTCCGGAATTATATTTCGTGCCTTGGGAGAGACATCGGTTAATGTGGGATTCATACCGCACTAAAACTCCTATGCTGGCCTTCTTCGGCGCTATTGGAGTACTTCGGGAATTTCGTACAGTTCGCACCGGTGTCTGCCAACCCCGTGCCCTTTTCGGGCTCGTCACAGGACTTCAACCCTTTTCGAGTGCTTAGGACAGTGTGTGGCAACACACACTCAATTATTCTTCTCGGGGTCGCTGACTCGGAGCTCTATCTCTGGCCGCCCAGAACTCCGGAAGCCTCCTTTTATTCGCCTCTTAAGACAGGCAGGAGACACCGCAGCTGTATTGTGATCCCGAGCTACAAGGACAAGAGACAGACATACCTACTCATGATTTGCACGAGTGACTTATAAGAAACACTTGAAATATCTTTATTAAACGGAAAGGTCATATCCTTAATAACTTTTACTTTATATACAATAAATTTAAAAAGTGAATCAAAATCCTTAACTTTGCAAGAGCATATGGGAACCGTATGTTTTATAAATGTTTAAATTGATTTTTTCGTTTTTTAAATTTCATTTAAAGAGAGCTTAGATGATAAGACTTAATAAGCATGTTAATATTTTCTATTGTTTTTATAATTTTTATATATCCTACCTCAACATGTCATCATGCCCTAGGGTTAAGTGGAAGTCGATGCAGCTAGTCATTAGGTTTGGCCTTTGTAATCCCTACTTATCCCGTAAGTAATTACATATATAAATATATTAATTGAGGCGCATGCATTTTGCGTACGATAGATAGTAATTTTACCTGTATACAGAAATTAGTCCACGATGAGGTATTCTCCTTTTTTTATAATATACAGAAAGCCTTAAGATATCATCAAAGTCCTGTCATAGAAGTGTTATCATTAAAAACTAATTTAGAAGGCTTTGGATCTTCGCATATACTGCCTACCGTACATTTCAAACCGAAATAGAAAGCCATGTATTATCGAAATAGGTAAGAACAAAAATAGTTACATGACCGTCTATGACTTTCATGATGGATTAAACCTATAAATATATCCCTAATATTTAAACATTATTACACGTAAAATTGTTAGCTACTAAACTAACTTGATGTAAAATGGAACTGCAATACGATTAACTGGACACGTGGATGTCCTACGTGAATGATCGCAATGGAACGCGGTTAATACCTTTATTAAATTTGCATTATAAATACTAATTTATTTAGATAAAATGTAGTGCATAAAGTATGCATAAACGTAAAGCATAAATTATTTATCTATTGATATTTCACTGTTGGGTACATAAGTACATATAATGACATATTAAATGACAGTCTGTTTGTATTTCACTATTATTTTTTATAAGAGATTATGACATTGATGATTTCCTGGACAATGCGTGCACCGATGGCGATATTCTGGCTTACATTCTCCAATAAGCACGGATATTGGTAGCAAAGGCAAACTTTATTTATCCGCGTATTTACCAGGGTCACTAGTTACATAGTACATTTGAGCATTGATTTTATACATGTTGTTGTACTGAGGACTGGCTTGGCGAATCTGGAGGTCACGTCAACAACTTTAAATCGTTGTTGTTCATAATTTTCAACAGCTTTCTTAACGATCCATTCAAATGTTAACTCTATCTTACTAAGAGCTATCTTTTAATTTAGATGGAAGTTCAAGGTGGCTTTGTATTGCAGAAATTGGTCATCACGCTTTCCTTTTACGCCTTATAATACAGAGAAGAAGGCTGCGTTAGGATTTCGGTCATCAGTAAACCGTATAAGGTGCCCATACCAGCTTTGTTGGCCTTTCAGTAAAAAAATTCCATGTCGACGATATGAACAAGTGACTCTTCGAAGAACGTCTGTATTGGGAATATGATTTCGCCGTTCTCTTTTAAAATTGTCCTAAAACACTTCAATGGCCTTTGTTCCCAGGTCTTAGATACAGTAGGTCAATATTATACTCTCGTAAACCGTGTCCTGTAACAAAACAGAACTTATGTTCTATTTTACAAATTATCAAGGCGTGCCTCCTAAGCTATTGGCCAGGGTATTAAAATTGTAAACCCGGCTAAAATATTGAAAAAAAAAACTACCAATATATCATTAAATCACTACAAAATATTTAATATCAAGTTCAAAATCGGATTTTAAACAATCGCTACGAGCATATAGTATAATGTACGCCTATGACTGCTTGTTAGGAAATCTAAGCGTAGAATCGATGGGTTATCGTGCTTTGGGTTATTAGTTCTACTTATACTCGTACATAGTATGAGATTATTTCAATAATGAAATGGATATAACATTAGGTAAATTCATTTTTGGAAAAGTCTCTATTATGTATCGTGGAACTTTAATGTCAAAGGTTAATGTCGACGTCTTTAATATCAAAGGGTATCCACGGTGGATTTCCTGACGTGATAAAAATGCGTGCACGTGGTTGGGTTTTTAATTTACACGAGTAAGTATATCTATTCTATACCAGGAAACAAAATTTACTATGAAGACTTGTTGTAATTCCTGTTCTTATAATTATGCTGCTTTTCGGATAACCTTATATTTCTTTCGTCGTTTTTCCCTGACGTTTTAAAATTTGTGTTACTTTATTTGGGACTGGACTATGAAGGTTAATAAAAAAATTCTACCAACGTACATGAAAATAGGAAAGGCGGAAGATTACGCCAAGTTACAAAAAGCAGTTTCAATACTTTTTGGATTGGTAATAACATTCTTATTGTGTATAATAAATGGAAACAAATACTTAACAATATTGTAAATGCGTGTTTACGAGTTTGTTTTCATTTTAAAAATGCTAAATAACAACAACAGACACTAGGCTATTAAAAGAAATAACATACAGACGTTTTACAAATTAATACTAGGTTATGTTCATATAAAAGGCCTTATATTACTTATTTCGTAGGTCCTGTACCTTCAACACGTTATACGGATTATACACACAGTACTAAGACAGAGACTAAAAAAAATTAAAACTACTTCAGCGCAGCTATTTAGGCAAAAGCTTAGGTTAAAAGACTGGATCTAAAATAAGTATATGATATTCTGTCAAAGAATATTCTTTAATATACTTACAAGCATCATTTTATTTATTTCATACATCCGTTCAATTTATTCATACGTGGGTATAACTGACGCTTCTTCCAAGCTACAAATTACGGCAAATATTTTAAAAACCACAAGAACCCTATAAACGATTTGGTATAGTATAAAATATTTATACTGTACATTTTCTTTTTATTAGTGCTCATAATTAAACAGCTTGCGGTAAATCGTTATAGGAAATAATACCAATACCTGATGAGGCTTTGTTGGTAGTGAAACACGTGTCGCGAAATGCTTTATCCGCAGGATAGACTTACATTTGTTTAACAAATAACATTTCATAGTACCGGTTGCACCAAGTATGACGTATTTCACGCTAAGAACTTACTACAACATCCGGTTTAGCGAGTACGGCCTTGTACCCATGAATATTGTATACATTTTTATAAATACAGATTCCATAAACATGTCTATTGAAGAATACTAGCATTTTTTTAATTGCATAAGGTTTTTTCTTTCGAATTTTATTGTTCTAAATTTTTTTAGCAATATGTTACAAAATTTCTGCATCGAAACCGCAATGGCCACTCTGGAGTTTGTAAATATCATGGCAATCGTGTGAACTGTGAAGCTGTTTATTTTATTCAAAAAATATTTCATACATTTAGTTAAAGTTCTTCCCTCTTGAGGATCTATATGTATTTCTTCTTTATGGTAAACTACTTTTACTAATATTAAGTATTTTGATATTTTCAATCAAGATCAATAAATTGCAAAATGTCTAGCCAATAAGTAAATTGGTTACGACAAAATTATGTACGAAAACATTGTGCGAAGTTATTTACGAAAATATTCTCCGGTATTTGTTACTACTGAATGTTTAGGCTGTATCGAGAAATCGTTACTATCGCAATTGGTAAGTAATAAAATAAATAAATGAAATAAACATTAATACAGTCGTTTAAATACCTCATCATCAATTTAAACGCATATAAAGTACTTCATACCTTCGCGAATTTATTTATTGAGTTACAGACACTGGTTCTCAAACCAGTTTCAAAGCATTTTTTGTGAACAAGACTTGTTTGAATTTAATTATACAAATTAGTAATTACCTGTTACAGATTCTTTTAAACCTGTTTTATAAACTGTGCCATCATCGTATCCGACGTAGTGATACAAAATGACAGATATTGTAACAGTTACGTCCGGTATTTTTTTACCTCCGGATTTCGGCTGAGTTTGAGTCAAAGACTCGGTTATATCGAAGTAAAGATCGTTAATTGACGCAAATGAAATTATACGTGCCGTTATTAATGAACTTTTTTATTGTTATTATAATAATTGGTACAATAATCATAAGAATTATCTACTATGCCATCATTTCGATACTCGTGCATAAATGCGAACTGTATGTGAAATATAAATATTTCGCAATACATTTATACCTACATTAACGGTAATAAAATTTAAGTGCGTGTCCTTTGATTTCAAATTAACTATATTCGCGTCTATGGTAATTTGAACATTACCAAAACTCAAATACCTACGCTCGTTTTAGATTTGGCCGAGATAATCCGAAACGGCAAATTCGATTTCAACTGGAGTTTTATTGGCACGTAAAAGATATTCACAGTAGTTAATTAGGTCAAAATTTAATAATAACTAGCTGTACCCCGCGGTGTTACCCACGTAAATTTTGATTCCGTGGAAATTTCGGGATAAAAAGTAGGCTATATGTTGCCGTATAACCTCCTCTATTATACAGTGAAACCCATTAAAATTGGTTCAGCCGTTCCAGAGATTAGCCCGGCCAAAAAGAAAGACGGACACACAGACAGAAAAAATGTTAAAAAGCTTATTTGGGTAGTAGTATCGTGTAAATAGTCCTCTTTAGGATAGTGATTGTGAGAAAGGTAAGGAGATATACATATGTATATGCATTATTGAAGCTGCGGTCTTCCAACGTAGTCGTCAAAGATTGATGTTATATTGTAGGTATTATATTCATAACCGATATCACAATAATAGTGAAATTTAAATATAATTACCAAATATGTAGATATGGCGAGCGTTGGGTGGTCTAACATGATAGTTTGCAGACAAATATCCGCATCGCTCGATTTACAGTCCAGCGGTGACCGAGCATCGCCTTGGCTACTGCAAGGTGATCGCTGCGGACTGACCTCCCGCGCCCCTACTATTACCGGCTAATTACTGAATTGAATGTCATTTCGTGTCAACGTTCTCATTTGTGACATTGTACTTCACTTGCAGCGAATTGTCAGGTTTTTAATCGTATTATATAATCAGTTATTATGTTCCATTGACTAATCAATTGATATCTATTTATGTTGCCAGGTTGATAATTTTACCTACTCTATTTTCTAAACTAATTGAACGCGTGACCTTATTGGCATGAAAGTAGTCTAATATATAGGTATAGGTAGGAATTAACACGTCGTGATCTCTCCAAACAGGTTATAAGATTTTTAAAGTAAACTGTGAGTAGTTATTTTCTAGGCATGTGATCTATCTTAGGAAACATTAATATTATAAAAAAAATCAAAAAAGGTTATGGATTTTAATGAGATTTTAAACGCTACTGCGAACAATTAATAAAGTTTCATTTCTAAATTACTAGATAATTCCAAGCACAAAGAAAATTCTACCATGGATGGATATGTGAGAGTCGCATAAACCATACAACTAGAAGCATTGAAATGGCAAAATCACTAGTTATCTTGCTAACAGGTTGAGTTATACCTGTTTATGCAGTACGTTCAAAAATCTAAATATCATATCTATACCTACAATAGTAAAAATATTTTGTAATATAAAATCCATGTACATATTAAATTATTCACTTTTAAATAGAAACATAAGTGGTCATTCCTAATTTATCTTCATGATGCTTACCTAGGCAGCCATCGCTCACGTAAATTCGAACAAACAAATATACCTCTATAGTACACAATTATAGAAGTTGGCGTCAGCGTCTAACCACTTAGTCCGAGTAAATAGTGTTAGGTAAATTTGCAAATTAATTCTACGACGCAACGGATTATACTTACCTGCGCGTCATACACATATTGTAAATTGTTGACAGTTTCATAAAAAATCTGAAGGGTCTATAAATCGATAGGATTTAAACATGGCCGCCACCAAGATTATTTTCAGGGAGGTGTACGTACACACTGCCTACTATTAACTAATAAAAAATAATTAAGTACTATCTATAACTAACCCGAACGATTATTTCAAGAAAACTATTATATAAATTCGATGTTCACGTGTGTGGTAAGAAATAAAGTCTAAGTATAGTATTTATTTATAATAAACTCGGTACTTATTTCAGTTTCTGATCCTGTAAATTACAATCGTTTTATTAATAGCCACATAACTTAACAGGCATATGGAAACATATTATACGAAATACCATGTTTCCTGTTATCTTTACATTTAGTATGAATCTTTTAGTGTAATTATTTTGGAAGCGGACTTTAATCTGAATAACAGCAGTGGTTCCCAGTTCCTAGTCATATAGGTACATATCCCAATAATAGTATAGTATAAATATTTATTGACCACTATTTACCGACGCTACAAAGGTCGTGTCATCATTGCTAGTAGATTTTGAGTGTTTGCCGAACACATCAGATTTGTCACGTTAGCGCCAAAGTCAAGGCGAATGATTTACGATTATAAAGACACTTACCAGTTAGTACCGAATACCATAGTTACGGTCATAGGGGTGTACATGTTACCTACGATGTACGTGTTATATTAATTCCTGTGCTGTTACAACGTTTAAAAATGTACTAAATTCAGAACATACACGTTATAGTCGTTTAGATTTCAACCTCCCACTTCGGGAATTTGGGTTTTAATATACGGCACGCATCTCTGACTATACAAGGTTTGTTTATTTATTTATACTTTAATTGTAACTTACAAAATATAAGTGACAAAAAGGCGAACTTAATGCTGAAAGCATTCTCTCCCTGTCAACCTTTGGACAGTTTTGAGAGTAATGAAAGCGGTTATAAAACAAAAAAAAACACAAGTACAAGTTAAGGTCCAAACAAACATGTTAAAGATAAATACATACAAACATGTATATATACATACACACCTACATACAAATATATATAAGCATTAACAGTTAAAAATCTGCTGTTTACAACTGAAAATTAAAGTTATGGCGGTTTTAAGATAACATTTCACTCCTTATAGCATTGAAGGAATGTCTGCTATTACTAGGTACTACTTCTAGGTAGATAACTCTATGTTAGTATAAAATTTCTCAAAGTCGTTTGACTATAGGATTTTGCGCTTGGCTAGTGGTGTAGACTATGGCATTGTCGCTTCTAGTTCTGAGAGGAGAGTCACGTCCGTCAGTGGAATAATTAAATGGTTGATGATGATAATAGCGATGACACGTTATAACGAACATTCGGATCGCGATATTGGTAAAAATACTTAGGCAAACAGAAGACGTCATGATCAACGTAATAGTGTTCTAGACCACGTATGAATTGACAACAGTAGTAGGTAGAATCGTAATTCTAACGTGATATTCTTTTATTCGGTCATTCTTTTGATGTACATTTTTTTTCCTTTGATTGGTAGAGATTGGTAGAGATTGGTAGAGTTCACATAGCTCAGAAAATAATAAATATTTTATAAGATCTATAAGTGTGCAGTGTTCAGGTTACCTCACGATGTTTTCTTTCACTATTATAGCTAGTGTTATTTAAAGATTTTAAAGTTATAAAATACACACAATGAGTCACAGGTGCGTGGCAGGTTTTGAATCCAGACCCCCGGAGTGTGAGGCTGAGTTTCATATCATTAGGCTATCATTGCTCTGATATACTCTATTGATGAAGGAAAGAGAAACTGGATATGTATCTAGTCATTATTTTAACATAACTGGTTAATTATAAACGAGTTTTAGAGAATGGCGAATAACTTATATAACATCAGGTGTCACAAAATGAATCGTGGTTTTATAATACGAGTATAAGTGTACACGCGTTGATGCTACTGTGACGCCGAAAGGAAACTCTTGAGTCACATCTTCAGCAGGTTAGCATTAGATGCTCATCTAAAATATGGCTGGTTCGTCATTTTATTTTGAGTTTGTTGATTCAAATTTTTAATCCAACTTTTGAGAGGAAAATATTTTATAATGATTACTGAACACAATATATATCTTATATGTACCGTACAAAAATCAAAATCTTGTTTGTTCGCATTTCATGCGCTGCATTCACCCGATTGCGATAAAACATTGCCAACTTATTGCATGCAATTGCGGGAAGGTTATGCGTATAGTACAATGAACTTAGGTGACGCACGTGTTATACCTATTGGAAAATGTTTTTGAAAGAACTTTTATATATAAAAAATACATGTTTTGTCTGACTGATTATTTCATCGCAAAGATTTCAATACTGTCAAGTAATAAGAAATTTGGACAATTGTTTAGACATTACGTATCTCTCAACCCTCAACTTACCCAATAAAATTATCTAAAATTTAAATACCCACTACCTATAAGAAGCCGGTATTAAGGCCTACGCTACAACTTTTTCTCAGTAAATTATGAGATTTGTATTGATAAATAATTGACTGTTACTTGGTTATGGTGCTTCAACATTATAAAGCCGTAAATTCCCGGGAACTTCTGTCTGTGAAGAGTTTGTATAGTTATCCTTATATACATAATTTATTGGTGAAACAGTATAATTTACTAAAGTTTTCGCTGCGGGAAGTCCAAATTATTAAAACTGACCTTTACTGTCGCAATCAGGTTAACTGTTGTTATGTTGGCCTTGGCTATTAAAAAGTAGATAGGTGTGTAGTGCATAATCACATTCACATTCCCCAACTGTATATTCACAGGAAGATTCTGCCGAGAGATTTCCTCACACGTATAAATATAATTTTCCCCCAACTAAAATACATAAATCGAACAATTATTTCACTATTTCTTACAGCTTATAGATAGTGTTATAAACTACATACGAGACATTATGACATAGGTAACACAAGAAAAATGTAGGTGTATATTTCAACTTATTATAAAACTTAAGGGACGAGAAGAAGGACTTAGATTTAAGTTTCAGTAAAATTTTTAGACAGTAAGTGTCAATTATCTTAAAAGCGTGTTTTTTTCACTTCTATAAGGACCTTTCAGATAACGTAATATATATTTCAGGGTAACATTTACATACCGGTAATGTACGTAATATGTCCAGTTTTGTGAAACTTGAAAAAAATATATTTTGCATTTTGTCCTTTTGAAGCGGAAAAGAATCAAGCTGAATACGGATAATCATATGTTTCTTGATATTCAATCGATCATTGAAATGTGTGAAGAAATAATACCTATACATTTTATGGATCTTGTATAATTTTGATACCCACATCACTCTTATCAAATTTTAAGTAACTTTAATTATTACCTAATCGCGCGTGAAAATACTGAATTAGTATTTGTCAATTACCTTTAATTGCCTTAAATCATTTAATATTTACCTGCTTAAGCATTGGTTTTATGTATGAAAAATATATTAAATTATCGCTTTTTTAATTAATGTTAAT